>MU868570.1:93620-104352 GCA_036418205.1 Ostertagia ostertagi
GAAGTGGCGCCAACATCTTCTACAGTTGTTGCAGTAATCTCAACAGCATTAATTGTGTATCGCCTGTAAAAAAGCTGGTCCCAGCCGCTCTTCCACGTAATGCCTTTAGATTCTCAAAAAGGTCTGGTCAAAAAAACCAACATGGGAAATTTTGGGTTATACCAGCTTCAAGGAAGCGATTACGATAAAGAGAGAGCCCATCGGGAAGCATGTGCACCGCACGAAGCAGTTACTTGGTTGCCAGGAGAGCGAGATGTGGCGCTCTCACAACCTAAGGTGCGCTGGTTGCTGAGCAGGACTTCGAAAGCGCTCCGCCCCAAAAGCGATCCGCCCACTGGTTTACTTGTTGATTTGGACGAGCTGCGTGGCCAGCAGCGGCGCAAATGGAGCATCTCGATTAAAGCGTTTTGGTATGGTGCCATCAAAGGCATTGCGGTGAACTCGTTCATACGTCCACTTTCTGAGCTGTTACCTGTTCATGAGTGAGAACCAACGGCCAGAAAGGGGGGTCTGTTTTGCTTCTCTTGACAACGAATTTTCTGCTTTTTTTCGCTACCAGCATTGAACACCACCACATCACACTAAACCCTTCTTAAATTTTTTTTACCGTAATCGCTGCCTTTAAGAAAACTTGGCTTATCTAGGACGGAATACGGCATGACGGGCTGAATGCGATGCTGCGCCTCTTAGCCAATGCGCTATCACGTGATAAGGGCTGCCAGATCTGCACAGGAGCTTGTAAGGGAATGAAGACAAGCCTCTATGTAAAGAGCAGAAGGAGTACTCTGTATTTCCGACCGGATGGATATCGGTAGTGACCACACCAGGTCCCACGTTGGCCGATGTCATTGCGTGTTGGAGGCCTAACTGTTCGACTCCTGGCGCGTTCTATATGGTAAGCTCTTGCTATCTGGGTGATCACAGGAATCAAATGAATTGTTCCTTAGCAACTACCTAAGGCCAACTGCAGTCCGATTATAGGCCTTTCATCAATGAAAGTTGTGCTCCCAGAGTGTCATTTCTTGTCATGAACTGGCAGCTAGGGGTCCAGAAAAGGTTCATGTGTGTGAGTAGTTCTCCATGAAAAATGACCGAAACCCATATAGAAATCAATACTTGACTAGACTGACATTTTAATGGAATTGATTCGGCCTATCTCGATGTGTCCAGGGTCTCGGAGCACATCAGGCGTTGGTTGCCGGAGAGAGCAGCTTGTGCTGGAGTAGTTAGTTGCATAATCGTCGAATTACTGCTACTATCCTGGCGAGGGTGCGCAGTAAGGGCACTAGGCCTTCCTAAAGGCAAGCCTCGGGATGAAATCGGTGATAAGAGCGCTTCGTAATGATGACTGAGCTGCGGGGCGGCAACGCCTGCAAAAGTCAGAAAAAGAAACTAGTGAAAATGGTTCACCATCGCTGAAGATTGAGCCTTTAAAGGAGGAATTCACGATTAGAATGAAGGTCGAAGAAAGGGAAACTGACCTAGTTGAGGGACCCACGGACCTCCTGAGGGTGCGAACTGACGCGCAATTCGCATGGAAAAATTTGACCTCGGCGACCTATCATGCCTCAAAGCTGGCGGGTTCGGCGATCTCCGCCCACCGATCATCTGATCACTCGCCGTAGTTCAATACGTGGCGAGTGATTAGATAGCTGAGAGAGCGTAGTGTTGAAGAGGGCACAGCGATGAGAGTCGCATCAATGCTCGAATCAACGGGCAAGGAAGGGGTACCATTTCTCGGGTTCTGGGCCGTTTCTCATGGTTCTTCCTTCTTTCGTGTACCACTCACCATCCCTAGGTTAATTTGAAATGGGTTGCTTTTTCATCGTGAATTCGTCCTTTAAAGGCACAACCCAGGCAGAGGTTTTTTATAACTCTTCTCTTCGGTCAGAAGTATAGAACCCTAGGGGACAATCACAAATGTGGCGTTCACGTGCACGGAATTCGACCGACAAGAACGCTTTGGGCTTGCAAAGTAAGCTGCTCGAGCTGCAGCGAACGAGCTCTCTTATCAGGCCGTTGTCTGGTGCTCTCTCATCTGATGCGCTCTCTCGCCCCATACTCTCCTCTTCGCGCTTAGTCTCTCGTTCCTTTAGCACAGCCAATTAGGAAGGTGAGTGAGCCCTCAACCTGAGCGTTTTCGACGGATTTTTCCTTTTTTCTTCACTGCCGGCCCACTTGGCACCGATACATTCACATTCGTGTGCAAGAGCCACACCAGTGCGATCCTGGGGCATGCCTTACCTTCGTAAAAGATCCGGATGTGGAACAATAGCTGGCCGGCGGCAAGACATCAACCGATTCATCTTGTATAATTTCACTCATAGCAGAGGTAGTGTTGTGGCAATTGACGCACTGTTGGGGAGGGGGTCAAATTAGGAATCGGGTCCTGCCCGGAAGAGCAATCCTTATATCGGCCGAGTTACACTAGTTAGCAATATACCCGTCTATTAGCGTGAAAACCCTAACTTATGCATAGGCTTGCAAATCGCTCTTGAACGTCTATACGCTTCTTAATGAGAACAGAACGTCCGGCGCATTTAGAAGAGCACTGATTTGCCCCAAATGCTCCATGCTTTTCTGGATTTGAAGGCTGAGTTCACGATGAAATGTCGGTCCACCATAATCAGGGTAGAGGTGCTCAGTGAGACAGGGTTGAAGAAGAAAACATGAGAAACGGCTGTCGATTTCCCCATTAATGCAACTCTCATCGGTGCTGCCCTCTTCAACGCTAACGCTCTCTCTGCTAACGGCTAGAGTCAGACGGCGAGAGAGTGGGCGCTAGCGGCGCGGTGCGGCCCTGCTAAGGCCGCTGGGCATATCCTTCGCTGCGAAACGCGCATCGTCCCGCACCCTTATGGGGCCCGCCTGCCTTTCGACTAGGTATATTTTTCCTTCTTCGACATTCGACCACATCGTGGAATCCTCCTTTATTCCTGGAAAGCGTAAATGTTTATGCAGTTCAGCCATTCTGATTTCAGCGAACGCCTGGCAATGCGTGTGTGGCGAGGAATGGCTCGGTGACTGGTTGGAAAAGGCCGGTGACAGCGATGTTGGCGATGGTTCGTTCACTTGTTCAGGGTAAATCGCGATCTCCCTCGAAGTCAATTCTATTCCAGGAGTGCTTGGATGCCTTGTGACAGCGGCTCGTCGATGCGCTGTTGATCCCCAGATGGAGACAGACGAGGTGCGCAGTGTATGGGTGACCGGTGACGGCGTCCATTTTGGCAGCTGTCTCGCTCTTGATCCTCATCGCGATCGCCTTCCTTTACATCACCGACGGCAAACAAAGGGTACGTTCTATTTAACTACCGTTACATCGTTCATTTGCCTACCGTATCCTTTACAGGTGGTCCTGATGCGACCGTTGTAGATAGTTTGCTATCCGAAATTTACATGCAAAAATTGTTGACTTAATAGATTAAATTCATTAGAAGTATGCATTCATGGTATTTGTAACTTTACCAGAATTGTTCATTATGTTTTGAGCAGGATGGAATTAATATTATTGAAACACAAACTCGGGTGTGCGACGGGAGATTTTTGACTCATACCGTTGGACAGTCACGCCTTTCCTTGGCCTGCCAGAAGCAGATTACTCTGCATTGCAAAAAAAATTGTAATCGCTTGCCGGGGCGATTTTAGATCAGTTTTACTAGCTCTCCAGGCAGCAAACTCAGGTAAGATTGTGAAAAGCCGAGAAAGCGCGGTGTTTTTGTGATCTTAGTGTTCAAATGGGTGGGTGTGGGGAGTGTTTGGTTAGAGAGGCTGTGGTTTGTGTAAGATGAGTGGTTGGGGCAGAAGAAGTGGTTCTGTTTCTGACGTATTTGGCGATGGAGAGTCGAGTATGGGGTACAAGCTGGGAACGAGAAAAGGACCTCAAGGCCAGATTGGGAATTATAGAGGTGTGCACGGCGCAGTCGGAGGGGGATCCGAGTGAGTTCACAGTTGTAGGAAGAGAGGAAGAATTATTAAGCAGGCAAGACAAAGACATCCTCTCTTAGGGTTGTAAAATGCGGGACGGTGCCGTTAGTGTCTGGCTCCGTGATCGACTAATGGGCACAGGATCGCATTATAGCGGAGAAATTTTCAAGATCCTGCAGGGAAAAAATCTATATTCTATCTCACACAGATGCATCAGTGCCGATTGTCAGACATCGTTCGCGCATGAATACGAATAAGGAACGATGAATATTGGCGTTTGGATGTTAGGTCGAAGATGATCGGAAAATATTCAAGTAAGAGCTGTTAGCATTCCTACACATTCGCGAATCTTTAACAAATGCGTACGCCGGCGGGGAAGTGCGGACGTTTCACTGTGCCGCCTGTTGTACTCCCCGTGCTGACGCTAGCCTTCAATCGTTACATCAGAGGTGTGGATTTTGCAATGGAAATGGGAGCTCGAGTGGCTGGAGCATGCATATCTTTCGTTAGAATGTTAATGTAATCAGCTGTGCTCAATACGGAATAGACACCTCGAGCTTAGCCGAGAGAGTGAGGATATGAAATGGAAGAGGTTCCAGGCACGGGGAATGTTTAATCATAATGGATGGATTCGAAATGCCTACAGGGGAGAAAGGACTTGATCGGACGGTCATACAGCATTGCTGCCTCTGGTGCTGCGGGGTCATTGAAACAGAAACTCGCATTGGCCAACAACTATTGGCTGATGGGGGCGCATTGGTATTCTGGGACGCTCGCATTCAGATCGCTGTAAAGGTGTCAAGGAGCTCGATAGTGTCAGGAGCTGCAGCAGGAAATTGGTGGATCGTTCGATGTAAAGACTTTATTGCCACTATGTAGTCGTGTAGTTCAGAGTAATTTCGATGAGTAACAATATGTCCCGCCTTTGACTCCGTGCGACCTACCTTCAACTGTTCATAGAGTGTGGTTTTGAGAATGAATGGAGAGCGAATGCCTGGAGCATCATAATTTCTCCTTAGAAATGTTAATGAATAGCGTGCTCAATGCGGAATAACACCTCAGCTTAGAGTGGGAGGAATAAATGAAAGAGTTCCCAGCACGAGGAATGTAACACAATGCATGATTAATGCTAAGGGGTAAGGCTTTCGACGTCATTAACACATTGCTGCCCGCGTGCACTGCGGGGTATGAACGCAGAAACTCCCGCATTGACCAACTACTTTCTGATGTGCGCCATGTATTCTACCTCCATTCAGCATCGCTGTGAAGTTTGAATGCGTGTTTGGACTGTACACTAACTTGTAGGGATCAATCGATGAAAATTTTTCATTGTGTCAGGTTGTCAATTCGAATACCATTAAGCTGACGGTCTAGCACATGGAAGGGTTGGCTGATCTGACTGTGAGCAAATTCTCATTATACCCGTCGTAACGGCAGCATTTATCACTACCTACATACGTGGGGCGGAAGTGGTGTAGTGACAAGTGGCGCGCTTACCACGCGAGCGGTCCGGGGATCAAATCCTGGGTCGTGAGTCGCCCGGGCCAACCAAGCCTTCCATCCCTCCGGGGTCGGTTAATTGGTACCAGACTTGTCTGGGAGGATAAAAACACTGACTTGTACATCGGCTGGCCCCCGCAAGTCATTGTATAGGCCACATCGCATTCAAACGCCACTACGAATGTACAAATGGAAGTAGAATGCGTGCCGCATCCCAAAAAGGGATTGATCAACGGCAAATGCTTTATCCTTTTTTATCCTTTACATACGCCCACTTGACGCACATGCGGGTAGATGTTATACCGCTTAGAAGTGCGCAGCAAGGGCGCTACGACCTTCTACTCAAGCTATTCTACTCTCTGCTCAGCCGGTCCTGTTGCGCGATGCTGCAGTCTAGGCGGCGGAGTGGCTAGGATACGCTCTCCTCCTGGATCTCTTGTCCCAGATCTGTGCTCTGTTCGCGACAATGCGCGTTGAGCAAACTAGCCCGCTGTAGGAAATCGAGGCGCCTTCATTCATAGCATGTGCTTGGCAACAATACAGGTGTTCCTCTTGCTTCAAAGCATTTCATAACACTATCACAGAACCGTTTCAATGTGGCCTCCGAAAAATTTGGGTCAAAAAGCTGTTTCAAATTGAACGAGTTCTCCGCATTTCCTTACCTATCCAGAGAGCTCTGCCAAAGGCACACCTTTTAATCACTTGGTGAGGTTACTCCGCCCAAAAATGGAACTGGAAGTGGGAAGGAGATGATCAGTGAAGAAATAACAAAAAGAACCAAGGAAACAGTCAGATGCAGAGTGTTTCACCTTCACAACTAGTGTAGTGGACTATGTTGAAGCGACGAGACACTTAGCGTTTAGGAGAGAGTATAGGCGAGAGAGTGTCTCACACAAGAGGGCGCACACACTTTATGATGGTATATGGTAAACCGCAACAACACTCCAAGGTTAAAGGCTAACCCTGGGATTAGCCCGACTTGTGGGAAGGATACCGCGAGGGAAATTGTAAGGTCCCTACCTAGATCACTCCAGCTTCGCCGCAAAAATTGCGCGGTTAGGGCGCTAATCCTTACGGGCCTGCAACCATCGACCCCCGTTGCAACGCTTCCCACCCACCTCGATATCGGCGTGCTCTCTCGAACGGCGTGATCTCTCGCGTGTTTTGTCTTCTTTGACCCCTGCCTCGCCATCGTTCCACATCCGACCTTTTTTTTGAAGGTTAAGGCCTTAATTTCAGCGATTCCCAAAGATTTCTCTAGCTTTCCTTTCCACTTTCAGGCCGTTCCGCAGCTCAGTCATCACTACGAAGCGCTCTTATCACCAGTTTTATCCCGGGGCTTGCCTTTAGGAAGGCCTAGTGCCCTTACTGCGCACCCTCGCCAGGATAGTAGCAGTAATTCGACGATTATGCAACTAATTACTCCAGCCACATAAGCTGCTGTTCCAGCAACCCAACCGCTGGATGTGCCTTAACCACTGCCCGAGACCCTGGACACATCGAGATAGGCCGAATTAATTCCAATAAAATGTAAGTCTAGTCAAGTATTGATTTCTATACGGGTTTTGGCAATTTTTCATGGAAACTGCTCACACACTTGAACCTTTTCTGGACCCCTAGCTGCCAGTTCATGAGAAGAAATGACACTCTGGCGTAGAGCACAACTTTCATTGATAACAGGCCTGTAGTTCTGTAGTTCTGTGATCGGACTGTAGTTGGCCTTAGGTAGTTGCTAAGGAACAATTCATTTTATTCCTGTGATCACCCACATAGCAAGAGCTTACCATATAGGTCGCGCCAGGAGTTGAACAGTTAGGCCTCCAACACGCAATGACATCGGCCAACGTGGGACCTGGTGTGGTCACTACAGATATCCATCCCGTCGGAAATACAGAGTACTCCTTCTGCTCTTTACATAGAGGTGCTTGTCTTCATTCCCTTACAAGCTCCTGTGCAGATCTGGCAGCCCTTATCACGGTGATAGCGCATTGGCTAGAGGCGCAGCATCGCATTCAGCCCGTCATGCCGTATTCCGTCCTAGATCACTCCAAGTTTCTTAAAGGCAGCGATTACGATAAATTCAAGAAGGGTTCAGTGTGACGTGGTGGTGCTCAGTGGGTAGCGAAAAAAGCAGAAAAATCCGTCAAGAAAACGCAAAACGGGACCCCCTTTTTGGCCGTTGGTTTTCACTCATGAACAGGTAACAGCTCAGAAAGTGGACGTATGAACGAGTTCACCGCAACGCGTTTGGTGGCACCATGCCAAACCACGCTTTAATCGAGATGCTCCATTTGTGCCGCTGCTGGCAACGCAGCTCGTCCAAATCACCAAGTAAACTAGTGGGCGGATCGCTTTTGGGGCGGAGCGCTTTCGAAGTCCTGCTCAGCAACCAGCGCACCTTTCGTTGTGAAAGCGCCACACTCGCTTCCCTGGCAGCCAAGTAACTGATTCGTGTGGTGCACATGCTTCCCCGATGCGCTCCCTCTTTATCGTAATCGCTTCCTTGAAGCTGGTATAACCCAAAATTTCCCATGTTGGTTTTTTTGACCAGACCTTTTCGAGAATCTAAAGGCATTACGTGGAAGAGTGGCTGGGACCAGCTGTTTTACAGGCCGAATACACAATTAAATGCTAGTGAGATTCTGAACAATGTAGAGATGTGGCGCACTTCTGCCGCTACATTAGAGGCAGGGTCCGGACTCAGCATCACTGGAGAACCCTTTGGTGGTGCTAAGTGGGCAGCTGTAGAGTTCGCGCCACCTTCGCACCTCAGAGGGCGTTTTTATCACGCTAAGCGCTGAAGAATTGGATTATCCGCTGCCCAGCAGGATCAGTGCCCACCCACCGTTTGGTATATTGGCTGGGTCAAAATACTGACCCGCCATACTCCCTAGACTCAGGCTTCTTTTTCCCTCTTCGCCCCTTATATTACCCTTTGTCCGGCTGTCTACTTCTTCGACTTTTCCTCAGCGTAGAACAACAGCTAATTTTTTCCTTGTGTTTTAACAATTACATTTCCTCTTTTTCAGTTCCCGCATACTCGCTAATCATATTCGAGTGCATTACACATAGATAATTCCTGGACCAGTGAATATCAGAATTCTCACCCGCTCTTCTGCGAGAGTAAGCCGATAAGGACTGACGCGCGAAGGACAGACGGCTCGGGGCGAGATGAATATCCTCACGAACAGTAAGACAGAAAATCCTCACGTGCCGTAGGAATCACCTCAAGGCAATATCGCGCTGCTGGACAGTTTTAAAACCAAATATTTTCTCCTTTTTTCAAATGAAAATCCTGTCAAGTCTTCTCCTTCCTCGACATCATCAAAGAGCTTTTCTAGACATTATTTGAGCTTTTCGCGTAGCGATTTCGCTCCTATTTGGGTACCATCCAGGCTCTTTTTGTTTTATACGCATACACCAAAACATTGTAGGAAAAAACAGTGAAACGAGTCTTCAGAAATAAATCTTAACAACACACAAAGTGCGTTTCTATAGGAGAATTAAAAACAGCGAGAGAATATGAGAGCGATGGATTGAAGGGGGGGGCAGAGTTATGGTGCTAGTGGTGTGGGCTGGTGAGTTACAAAACGCGTAACCGACATACGGCCGCACGCATAACGTTTACCGCTAACCCGTTCACAAATCACAAAAATATAAGTACAAAAAACGTAAAGCCTCACTGACAATTGAATCAGAAAACATACGGGGGGCGAAAGACGCACTCGCACGTCGGATTCAAGACGACTGTACCGGGAACCTGGCGGACATTAAAGGGATGAGGTTGGGTACGGTAGTAGTGATTAACTTCCGTCATCATTCCTTTAAATGATCGCCATGGTCACCGAAATGCTGTGGTTGCTGTTGACGATGATGATGATGATGAAAATGTGATGAGAGAACTAAGAACTCGAGAGAGAGCGGCTTCGAATTTATACAAGGAACACCAGATCAAACACACAGGCGACAATGACGAATTCAATCCGAGTCGGGGAATGGACCGGCCAGCACCTTCTTGATGAAATCTGAAACGAAATCACGTTATTGGCGAGATTTGAACGCATGGTGCAAAGGCTAACACAAACAGTCTCAATGGCACGGTTCGTAGTTCAAATCCCAGCCCCTCCTACACATGTTTTCCCGGGAAACCCGAGGTGTAAAAATCAATTGAAGATAATCAGGGCCCTGTTAGGCGTTGGTTTGAGGATGAACGGGTAAACTTTTAATTTTGATCAATCTCTCTTTCGGGCTGCGCCACTTATCTTGCGCCTATTCAAAGGCTTAGATGCATTTGGGTGCTAGTGAGCATAGACAATAAACTGCGAGGGCCAGTCGATGCATAACATAGAATTTTCTCCCCGCCAGATTAGTCCGGTATCAACCAACCGCGATCTTGCAGGGATGGAAAGCTTGAGGTTCAACCCAGGATTTGGCCTCCTCCTCTGCTCACGGTACCTGGCCGATTTTCGTTACACGACCCTGCCTCAAATGTTGGATGGGGCGAGTAACCATCCAAACGTCGAAATTTTGGAATGGAGCTCCTAAGCGTGGCGCATCTCAGAGCGCAGCCAAAAAACCAATAATTCGCTCTTTCTTCAAAGATCTGATCGGAAAGAGATTCGTTGGTCCGGGGCTCACTTCCTACAACCGATCCCTCGGAAATTCCTGAGTCTCAGCTCGATTCCTGGACATTGAACGAGGCCTAACGGGACGGTGTAATACCCACCACGTCCGATCGAGCACCCCCACACCACATTCCAAGCAACTGTTAGGGCAAAAAACAACACGTTGCTAGTGATAGTTTGTCAGTTTCATAGATAAACTCTGAAAAGAATAAGAGACAACTAAACTGACCCTCGTATTTGACCAAACCCTCAGCGTCTTCAACTCCCTTCAGCAGCTCATCGACCTGAATTCAGCAATTTTAAAACCTTGGTTTAAAAAAAAGGTCTGGGGAGTGGCAGCGAAATCTAACCTCGTCAGCACTGAGTCGTTCTCCGAGAGCAAGAAGAATGTGTCTGAGTTCTGCACAAAGGATCTTTCCACATTCCTCTTTGTCGAACACCTTCAAGCCTTCAACGAAATCAGCGTACGTGCCCTGCTCCTGCAACGAGTGGATTTTCATTGAATTAATAAACTCATAAAAATCCTCTGCGGACAATTCGAAGGAATTGCACACTTTTCTTTTTGGACCTGGAGATTTTACAAATCCTAGCATTCCAAAAAAAAAGTTCATTTTGTTTACTTTGCTCAATTCCCCCCAAACCGGCAGTGCATACAAGCAAGTTGTGGCCTGGAGACTTCGTAA
>MU868571.1:0-27656 GCA_036418205.1 Ostertagia ostertagi
GAGGGACCGCGGACCTCCTAAGGGTGCGGACTGAAGCGCAATTGGCACCGAAGGAGTTGACCTCGGCGACCTATTAAGGCTCAATCTTGGCGCGGTGGGCAGTGCACGCCCACCGATCATCTGATCACTCGCCGCAGGTCTATACGTGGCGAGTGATTAGATAGGTGAGAGAGCGTAGTATTTCTCAAGATGGCTTTAGACTCTCGTGTAGATTACGTGGAGCTAGGTAACCATCAAATCAAATCATCATCAAATTCGGCTAAGTACGCTCAAAGAATGGAGGCTGTGAGAACCGAAATAGAGGGGAAAGAAGGGGTGAATGAATAATAAAAAGGTAAAAAAAAGGTTAAAAAAAAGCTCTTGACTTGAACATGCTCCTTTATACGACCACATTTGCTTCAAATGAGCTTTAGCCTACATAATGACTTGCGAATGGGAAACAATGAACCTGCCACTGTTTTCATGCCCCTGGTACCAAATAATTGACATCGAATGGTTTGCTTCTTCTGTGCCACACGAGGTTGATAATTGGAACCTTTTTATTAAGTGGCCTGACGTTTCGACCTTTTCGTCTTCTTCAGAGGCCTGAAGATAGCTCGAAGCTTTTTGATCTTGTAATCTACCCGACCAAGCACCTCCCCCTTCTAGCGTTTCCGACGTCGTGTTGAGAAACACCTCGGAATCACCCAATACGATAACGAACTCACCAAAGGTTCCACCTGTTCTGCGGAGCATTGGCTCACGCCCTGTTAGTAATACTAATGAAAAGAATATTAGGGTGGACAAATAGACCTCACTGAATTATTCAACTGGTGGAACCTTTGGTGATATTTGTTATTGTATTGGGTGATTACGAGGTGTTTCTCAACACGACGTCGGAAACGCTAGAGGGGGAGGTGCTTGGTCGGGTAGATTACAAGATCAAAAAGCTTCGAGCTATCTTCAGGCCTCTGAAGAAGGCGAGAAGGTCGAAACGTCAGGCCACTTAATAAAAGGGGTCCATCCATCAGCAATTCAAGGCACGCAATCATTAAATCTGCGTGTGCCCCCAACAGAGCGACTAAAGAATCGACCAAAAAAACCGAGGTTTCAACAAGGTACATGGCGCTATTAGATGACATGCGAATGATTGGAAGCCTGAAATGGCCTGATTCGATAAATATTGTGAACAACAAGGGCTTCTATTTGCCGCTTCAGTACCCTTGTTCGGAATGAATAATTAGCAAAGAGTTTTTGCTCGAGTTTTACCTAACACCTAACTTGCCCGTTTTCTTTTTGCTAAATTTGTGCCAATACTTCAAGAGTAAAGATATGAGGTAAGCCAAATAATGGTGCAGGGTGGAAGTGAGGGCTGGTCTATCATGGGCAGGTAGAAAAATGAAGGAGGGCAGGACACGATTTACTCCGTTATCGACTCGTAGTCCTGGACACATGTGATGCACCAGAGTGAGCAGTTCAGTTGTAAATGAGATCCATTGGATTTTCTCCTTCCCAATGAGCTACCCCTGCACTCGCTGGGCACCGCATAGGAAGTGATTTGTGATTACTCGAAGTAAACTAACTATAAAACGATAATAATGCCTAAAGGCAGGGGTTGCAACTGGGTTGGGCGTTATTCGTTCAGAATTGAAAGAAAGGTTGCGAAGAGAAGATCAAGTGAGAAAAAAAAGCAAAGGGAGCATTAGAGAACGTTGAAGTTGGAAGCCTTTCGTATTTGCAAGGCCTCACGTGATAAAGGAGAGAACAGCTCGTATCGAGGAGAAGGTATCGAGAGGGAGCAAATCACAACTGGGGTGGTCGTATGAAAATGACTGTAGTCCCTGCTTTTCACGCACTTTCGGGTCGTAATAGTGCCGACCGTGCTTCTAAGGAGGAATCAGGTGATTATATGGGTCAGTACCGATGAGATGGGAACCAACGGACAAGTAAGGGTCACAATTCCTCGGGTTCTGGGCCGCTTCTCATGGTTTTCTCTTCATCCCGGCAGCTCTGACCACCCCCCTCCCCTAATTCTGATTGGCTTCTGATTTGTGAACTCCTTCTTCTCGTAACCAGAATTTGCTTCAACTTGATTCCTTTTATCCAAATAAACTTTTGCCGTGACTGATACAAGGATTGAGCTATAGAGTGCTCAGTAGTGATGGAGCAAAGATGTTTTGGACAAAAGAGCTCCCAGAAAGTCATTTCCGAATGGATGGAACTCCAAAAAGCTTTGCATTTTCAAGAAGTATGTAGCCACAGAGAATGATTGAAGGATTGTGGGAAAAAGGCTGTGAAGTGGGGTCGCCCTTTCACTCTTGGCTCTTGGTCGAGGGAATGAGTGACGATAATTGAGTTCGGTGTCTCCACCTTCGCCTTCCAGTCGTGGAGAGGGCGATTATAGAACATAGAATCGCATAGCATAGGCATAAAAAATAAAGTGACAAAGTTTGTGATTCTCACGTAAGTTGGTCCTACTTTGTGTGCATGGTAGATGGTGTACTACTAGCGAGGTGGAGCAAAAGGAAATATCTATTCGAAATTCATAAATTTTTGACTAACCAATCATCGAAAACTATGTAAGGTTCACATGCTTAGCACCGAAATATCGTCAGGTGGAGAGAAAACGTTTGAGGCTCTACTGCATTTTCGTAGTAAAATTCAAATGCTTGGAGTTTTTGATTATTCAGGTCAAAAATGATACAGTTCTGAAGCATTTATTCGAGGGACATATATTCTGTGGTTATGAACAGTTGTACGCCGCTGAAATAGTATGAGATAGAGGATCTTAGATAATCAATTGCGGAGGGACAAGGTAGTGCTGTGAACGCTTAGGCCGCGTTCATAGTTCGCGACTCCGGAGATTAGGATAGTACGCGACAATAAAAAACATATGTATTGACAGGATAGTAGTAGAGTAAGGAGATTGCGCTGACAAGATTAGATACGTATCGATTGAAATCGCCGGAGAGTAGTAGATTGCGATATTACGATAGTAGGATAGTAGTAGAGTAGGAGATTAGGATAGTAGTAGATTAGGATAGTGCGCTGACAAGATTAGATATTAATCTCCGCTCGAAATTGCCCAATCTACTAACTCTCCAGCGATTTCAATCGATACGCATCGAATCTTGTCAGCGCAATCTCCTACTCTACTACTACATCCTATCGCCTACTATCCTAATCTCCCGAGTCGCAAACTATGAACGCGGCCTTCAAATAGCTTTTCAATATTTTTCCACCATTAGATCTCAGCAACGAAAATTTTAGTGACGAACTTTGTTGCTCAGGGAAATGTGCTACTCGTGCTGGAGCCCAATTGCCACAGAAGCTTCGCTCGAATAGTCGGCATGACTTTCCCCTACATATTGACTCGACACTATAAATGTGCTACGAAAAACGGAATCGGAAGTGATGCGTAGAAAGCGCAACCGGCTACTATTGCAGGTTAAGTTAGAGCAAATTGTGGAAACGACTTCAAAAACCTGTTCTGAAGATACAAATACACTTGGGGTTTTCTATCACTGATAAAGTACACCCATAACAGGAAAAGTGTTTTGCTTGGTACCAGAGTTACATACGATGTTCGGTGCATATGGGAAATAAACTAAATCCAGAAAAATCGTTTTCCGGGGTTCAAGCCTGCCAGAAGCAGGGTCAACCGTCACGTTGGACCGATTTCAGGATTTTTACGACCCCCCCTCTTCGAGAGTCTCCATACGACCCCCCCCCCTTATTATGTACGGTACACTGTAAAGAAAAGCTAACACTAGGGGAAGTAAGTGCAATCTACAAAATATCTAAGGACACTTGGCTTGAATTCAAACACAGTAGCAGACGAACTCTAGTTTCCTGATATCGTAATTTACTTATGCATAACATCGCAAAACGGACTTGCCTTTATTAGGTGCTGAACAGTACTGCCCATTAGTTTGAATGGCGCTTTGCCTGCCTTTCATGACTTGGCGTTCAGAATCACAAAAATTTCCATCGATATGCAAACGCATCAAAAGGGGAATATTCACAATGATTTCAAGTTGCAAACGAATGCATGGCGCATCTCAGAGCGTGAGAGTATACAGCAGAAGTGTCCGACCGGAGCACGGTAGCGTTGCGTTCGCATTGGCGCGCGCAATCTTCCCCTCGGCGCAGCGCGGGTCGCGAGAAACAGACTATTGACTTTCAAATAAGCGTAATTTTGTTCAATATCAATATTTTTCAAATTGCTAAGCGGATTTGTAATCTACTTAACTGCTTGTTTTAGAGGATCACATCTATTATGCCTTATCTTCAAAAGTACGTCGGTTATGGGGTAGAAAACAAAGAATTTACAGAAATGTGCACTTCTTCATTTGAAAGGTTGTAACTTTCTTCAAAGAAGGAACTATGAGGAGCGGTAAGAAAATTTGGAAAGATCAGACTGTTTTCTTTCTAAAAAAAGCTCTAGCTTTTGCAAAATCTCTTTCCTCCGAAAAATCTCCCCGTTGGACCGTTTTTTTCGCAAGACCAGGTTTTTTGGCTTTCAATTACTATAACTTTCTTCAAATTCCACCTTTTGCAATTATTGTCCCCCTGGGTTGGAGAAGAAAGTTAGAGCTTTCCAACGTGTACTTGAACTTCCTTCAATGTTGACGGAGTCAAAAAATCGCCCCGTTGGACCGTTCTTGGGAAATCGTGGACCGATTTTTTGGAGAGCGCAGGTTTTTTGGCTTCAAATTGTTATAACTTTCTTCAGATTGAACTTTTTGCAGTTCTTATCCCCTGAATTGAAGCAGAAGGTTAGAGCTTTCCATTGAATACTTGAGCTCCTTCTAAAGTCGAAGGAGTCAAAGAATCGCTCCGTTGGACCGTTCTTTTTTCACGAATTTTCGGAGCTACTCTCCTGAAAACGCAGGTTTTCAACACTTAAACACTGATAACTGTCTTCAAACTCAATTTTATCGGGAATAATGATACCGTGACATCGCACGAGCTTGGTGCTTCATTAGAGATGCTGAACCTTTTCTAAAGAAGTTGCCGACAGGCAAATATTTTTGTTTCCAAACTTTTCTTGTAGCACTTTAGAAGTCAATCTACCATAGTGGTTACTCTTTTACTAACTTATGTCCAGTTTGAAGGCATTGGTTCACCTCTAGAATTATATTTGTGTACGTGAGCATGGATACTTTCGCAGTAGACTCTTCTGCTCCAGTGTGCGCCATGCCCTCGCTTGTGCTCAATATTTGAAGAAACACTCCGAAGTTTTACCTCTCACCTACTGCCGCGGGAACTAAGTCTTGATTCTAATCGTTCGATGGTCCCAGCAAGAGCCAACAACTGCGATCTTCATCAAAACGCCATTAAAGCGAGAAATTACGATAAAATTTCTGTGCAGCATGGAAGAACGAGCAGCACTTCAAGCAGTAGCTAGAGCCCAAAGGAATCGAGATGTGGCCTTTTTGTGACTAAAGGTGCGCTCGTTGCAGCGCCCTGGGGCTGCCAATCCTTTCTGAGCTCCGCCTCCGCCTGTGCTCCGCCCCTCAGCAGATCGCTGTTCGATTATCATTCTGATAAGGTATGCCACTTCGAGCGCGTATCCAATTTTTTTCTCATGGAATGCTATATCAATCAAGGTATGATCTCTGGTGGTATGATGGCAGCTATGGTTTAACGAGTGCCGACGACCTCTTAGTTGGTTGCCAACTCGTCCATTATCGGAGGTCAACGGGCAGAGGAAGTGGTCCCATTTTGCGCGTTTTTGACGGATTTCTTTGCTTTTTTCGCTACTAGGGCATTATTCAGCATCTTCACTTCCACTATGAGCACAACAGAATCCTATCGCAATCTCTCGCTTTAAGTTCTACAGCGAAAACGCACCTCTCGTCACCTACACCCAAAAACCTCTTCGTACTGCAACGTTGACTCCTGCGAATACGACCCCCCTCCCTCTGGCGCAGCCAAATACGACCCCCCCTTTGGACTTTGTCCAACGGACGGTTGACCCTGGCCAGGAGCTAGCTACTCTTTTCTTTGAAAAGCACATAACTATACAATTTGTAAACTTGATGACCTTTTCCCTGATTGCTGAACGGGATGGGAAATGACCTTGACATCATAAAGTCATCCCTCAGTGTGCTTGGATCCAAACTACTAATTCTGTTGAATTCCAGAGGGAACTTAAGAATGAGCCTACACCTGCAGCAGTTCCTTCATGACTTATTGCGTTCGCAAAACCGTTTTAAAGGACGATTTCACGTTAAAGCCGGATGTCGAAGAAAGGGAACTATACATAGTGGTAAACATATCGTTTGCCATGGTTTCTTCTTCATCTGTGCACTACTGAACACCTCTAGCTTGTTTTCTTATGGCTTTCCTTTTTGTCAACTCCGCCTCTACTGTTTATTGTATACTATGGTAGAAAAACGTGCTCCATTCGCAGGACGTCGCTTTCACAATTGGGACGAAAAAGAGTTATTAGGTGCCTAACGCTGGTACATCAGTCCATGTGGTCCATCCGTTCATGTGATGGTATTGAACCACTGCGTCGTCTCAACGATCTCTATGCTTGTCCCGAAAAATTCTCTATCTTATCGGCTCAATTATCTCTCTTATATTTTTTCTGCGAAAAGTTTCACAATAATTATTGCCACATGTGCAAAAAGCTACTCTTCCTTCGGTCTTTGCCCTAGCCCCAATTTACAAGCTAATTTTCCATCCACAACCACCCTGCGAACTCGACCTTTGGAGCTTCCAGTCCTCTGCTCGAACTCGAGGAAGAGGAAAGAGTTCCAGCGTGAGTGAACCAGCTTCACATGATACAAATTAAAGCAACAGTCCAGGCAGGGTTCCGAGCATTAGTCGCTAATGGGGTGGGGAGAAGCACTGGTCCTAGTTAAACATATCTGAAAGGGAACTGAACATGAACTCACCTTTGGAAGCCTGTAGGAAGGGCGACGAACTACAGCAGATGGGCGGAGGCGGGACTGGGATGGGCGGGAGCGGGCATGGCCGCTGTCTCCCAGCCGTGATGATGGCTTGGCCAGGTGCGAAGACGTTGCGGGACCAGTTTTGAGCAATCAAGCCCCATCCTTGAATAGTTTTGGTTTCATTCTGCATTCTTCACAGCCAAGATGTATCGATACTATCACCAGAACGGCGACCGCCTGCAGACTCGCTCACAGTTCTTTGCGTCGTACCTTTCTTCAAAAACGATTAGGAAATGCAACTGCGGGCAGGTTCGGACAACTCGTCCATCACACGTCTCCCCCCATCGCTTAACGGCAGAGGGGAGTCCCTGTCTAAGCCCCTGCCCGACGTTTTTTTCTACTTTTTCTTTCTCCATTGACCAACTTCTCACCTGCAACGTCATTATAGGTGGTCCTTACCCGCGAATTCGTTCCTGGATTGTTGCTTTAAGCCCAGCAGGCTTCAGGCACTAAATTATATGGGGAACCAAGAAATTGTGCAAAAAGGCGTGGAGGTGAAGATTTTGGCTATCACAACAGAGCAGGAGTTTTGGCATGACTTTTGACTTGCTTTGTTAGCTGTGTAATTCTGGAAGGTTCACAGATATCACAGTTTTGACGTTTTGAGTTGTCAGTAGTCTGAAAACTCGGACAAACATTATACTGTATGACCCGTTTCCTTTTATTTAGCAGCAAATACAGTAACACCAAGACTGTTTTGATTTCTTTCAACTAACAGTCCATTTAGCCCCTGTTTTATATTTCATCTGAATCTGATTATGGAAATTTCCTCAACGTCCATATAGGCATTCAAGCTGCTTTTGGCAATTAGTGGGATAGCCCGTGGCCCCTTTATTCGTGGGAATGATGAATATCAACCACACCTTACTCATTTCCACATGCCAACAGGAATCTTTAACACAGCCGAATGACTGCGGACGAAATGACTGAATGACCGTCATGCCAAATCTTTATCATTCAGTGATTTCATGTATAGTAGCGGAAGCAATTGTGCGCTATAAACATACCAGTAGGTAGGTCTCATTCTCCGTAGGATACTCGTCAGAAATCGCCTGTTCCGGATTTTGCTTCCGCCTGTTCCAGATTTTGCTTCAATTTGGAGCAAACTAAATGGTCAGTTCGATCATCAGTCAGTTTTCGGCTTGGTTGCGACCGAGCTTCTTCTCCCTAGCGTTAGTCCCGCGCAGTCGCAGGGTCCGCTGTTCTTAGTCGTCGCCACTTCGCTCTGTCCAGGGCATCCCCTGCAGTGGCCATGATTTCACTTAGGTCCTTCTTGATCACGTCCTTCCACCTCTTCTTTGGGGCTCCTCGCGGTCGCTTGCCTTGCGCTTCGAAGTCCATTGCATTCCTTATTGGGTGGCTGTGGGTCTTCTTAGCACATGCCCATACCACCGCAGTCGCTGCTCCCTCACCTTCAGCTGGACAGGGGCAGTCTGCATGACCGCTCTGACATCCTCGTTCCTGACCCTGTCCAGTCGCGTCCAGCCGCAGGCCCACCTCAGCATCCTCATCTCGGCCGAGTGAAGCTGCCTTTCGTGATTCTTGTTCAGGGCCAGCACTCGCTGCCGTAGAGCATCGCAGGCCTTACCACTGTTCGGTACACCTTCCCTTTGAGCGTTCTGGAGCACCTTCGATCGCAGAGGATTCCAGTGGACTCCCTCCATTTCATCCATGCCGCGTTGATCCTCCCCTTTACTGCCTGGTCCACACTGCCGTCGGCCGCCAGATCACTCCCAAGGTATCGGAAGTCCTCCACTCTTTCGATGCTTTCGCCATGTCCATCCACGATCGGCTCTGCACTCTCTTCGGAGCTCAGGAACTTGGTCTTCTTGACATTTAGCCGGAGCCCCCCTTCTGCCAGGGCCTTCTGCCACTTCTGCACCTTGGCCTGTAGTTCTTCTCTGCTATCAGCTATCAGGGCGATGTCGTCAGCGTAGAGGATGGTCTTTAGTGGTCCTTCTATGAGCCCCTTCACCATGACATCTAGTGTTAGGAGGAAGAGGAACGGACTCAGAGCTGACCCTTGATGCACCCCAACCGTGATGTTTACCTCTTTTGTTAGGCCATGTGGGGTGCGTATGGCTGCCTTAGCCCCGTCGTACATGTCCTTCACCAGCGAGACCAGGTGTTCTGGCACGTTCCGTTCCCTAAGCGCTCTCCACAGTACCGCTCGTGGTAGCCGGTCGAACGCCTTCTCCAGGTCGAGGAAGGCTAGGTAGCAGGGTCGGCGCTTTTCTCGATACTTCTCCATCACTTGCCTTGCGATGAAGATGGCATCCGTTGTAGACCTTTCGGGCATGAACCCGAACTGTTCCTGGGAGATCGGGACCAGCTCCCGCAGTTTCGAGTCGACCAGTCGCTCGTACAGCTTCATTGTATGAGCAGTCAACTTGATCCCGCGGTAGTTGGAGCAGTCCATCGCGTCACCCTTCTGCTTGAAGATGGGGACGATAGTACTTGTTCTCCAGGCATCTGGCATCCTTCCTTCCGCAGTTATGTTGTTGAGGAATCGTGTGAGCCATCTTATCCCGTACTCACCGAGCGCCTTCCATGCCTCGATTGGCACCCCATCTGGGCCAACCGCCTTCCCAATCTTCATCCTCCCAAGTGCACACCTAACCTCATCCTCAGTCCAGAGTGCGATGGGACCAGCTGTGGCCTCTGCCCGTGAGTTGTTCTCGTGGGGGAACTCCTCGTTCAGAAGTGCACTGTAGTACTCTTCCCACCTCCTCTTGACTTCGGCTGGCTTCCTTAGGATGACACCATCGCTGCCTTTCACACTTTTCACCACCCTGATGTCTTGGGTAGCACGATGCCGGGCCTTAGCCAGCCTGAAGACGAACTTCTCTGCGTTTCTGCTCTCCAACTTCTCGTACAAGGCGTCCATTTCCGTGTTCTTTGCCTTGGCGACGGCAGCCTTAGCGAGCCTCTTGCAACTTTGTAGGCAGCGAGGTCTTCGGGGCTCCGGGTCTTCTGCCAGCGCTTGTATGCTTCCTTCTTCTGCTTCACGACTCGCTGGACCTCCTCGTTCCAGAACCACGCTGCCTTGTCTCCTCTGAATCCACCTCGCGTCTCACCCAGGACCTCCTTGGCACATCGCAGGATGGTCTCAGCCGCGTTGCCCCAAGTCCGCTGTATTGGCCCGTTAGGATCTGGGAGACCGACTTCCATTATCTTTCGCCTGAGGTCATCCTTCTCCGCTTGGTGCAGCTTCCACCACCGGATTCTCCTCTCGGTTCTTACCCTTGTCTTCTTGGGGAGGTCTATCGCAATGTCTGCCAGGAGGGGCCTGTGCTGGGGAGCCAGATCTTCGCCGGGTAGAACTTTGATATCCTTCACAGTTTTGAGGGTTGATCTTCTTACCAGCACATGGTCGATTTCCGTCTGTCTCCCTCCACTGCTGTAGGTTACCTTTTGAGACTTCCTTTTCGCGAAGAACGTGCTGCAGACTGCCAAGTCGTGGGCCGTAGCCAGGTCCAGAACCCTCTCTCCCTCAGCGTTCCTCGATCCTATCCCTCTACCTCCGTGCACCCTTTCTAGGCCTTTTCTATCACTGCCGACGTGGCCATTCAGATCACCTGCTATGGTCAGGTAATCGCCTTCCGGAACCGATCTTATGGCTTCGTCCAGGCTCAGATAGAACTCGTCCTTATCACTTTCGGGGCACCCGGCTTGCGGTGCGTACACGGAGAGTATGGTCCAGTACCCCTCCTTCGTGTCTATCCTCACAGCCATGATCCGATCGCTGATCCTGTTCACAGCGGAGACATAGTCCTTGAGCGACTCCGCTACCGCTATGGCCACACCGTTCCGCTTGGTGTCTTCTCCATTGTAGTAGAGCTTGACACCTTCCCCGATTTCCCTGGCCTTAGCACCTTTCCATCGCGTCTCCTGAAGGCATAGGACTTGGATATTCCTGCGCGTCATCAGATCAGCAACCTCTCGGGACTTCCCAGTTAGCGATCCTACGTTCAGAGTCCCTATTCGAACTAGCTTCTTTGGCCGAGGCCGTTCACTCCTCGGTAGCCCTCGCATACTGACCACAGAACTCGGGCGGGGGTTCTGCGCGCCACTTCCGGGTGACGTCCTAGCTTTATCACTGATTCTTTGACGACTTTTAGACATGTTGGTGTGACTGGGTATTCATCAGCCGGCCTGTCAACCTGGGCCTGACGCTGGTACTAGAACCATTTTTGCAATTTTTGCAAGGCATGGTTTAGAGCCTCGGCAGGGATCGAACTCGCGGTTTTCGGAGGTGCAGACATGAGTCTAACCTCTTAACCACTCGGCTATCCCTGCCTCTTGGTTGCGACCGAGCAACCATTAGTATTGCCACCCAACAGCCACCCTCTGCGATCACTTTACGTTAAGGCGGATGGTGCCATTCGGACTATGCTCGTCACTGTATCATATGTGGCGTTTCTCAGGAACCCAGAAACTCACCTTACTTCATGGGTAGGTTTTTAATGTCATCTGTAAATTTTGAGGATCGCAGACTAGCGATGAAATTTTAGGTACTCATGTTGTTTGGGGGGGGCAATCAATTGAGTGAGCCAGTTATAGTACTTTCGACTAAGCCCTACTAGGGTTAGGAGGGATTTGGAGAGGTGGTCGGCAATTTCCTGTTCTGGCGCTCATGTCCTTGGGGGGGGGGGGGACATCAACAACAAGGCCGATGGCAGGTGACACTGGGACTAAGCCCAGGAGAGGGGAGAAACGCCAGGGAGCACACATATTGCTTGCATCTTCCCACAAAATCCCTTCCCCTGCCTGAGGCTCAGTCCCAAGTACAGTAATTGGCTCACTCACTGGGATGTCCCCCCCCAAAGGACATGAGTGCCTCTGTTCTCTACTGTATTTGGACTCAATTCTAGTACCTCCTACCATGACGGTTTTTAAATTCCCTGTTTCGAATGTCCCAGGGCCATGAGCGTCAAATTTGAAGAAACTCGTATGACGTTCTCAGTTTCGACACTCATGCAAGATTACACTTCTATTGTGTTGTCCCATGATTTCTGACCGAATTTCAATTTCTTCGAGTATTATCTTTCTTAAAAAAACATTGTCAAATGATAACTACCATGGTAATCACTGATATGCATCCATTTGCTAACGAACGTATGGATGCACTAGTTTAGCTCCGCACGCAACCGCGCGCATCATGGTGGGCTTTAGTGAAACTGGACAACTTGCAGAATATTAGGTCACGTGGCTGAGAAACTAACAGTAAGATGTTTGGAAGATGTGTCACATGAAGTTCAAAGGTGTCCAATTTCGCTGAAGATTGTCGCGTAATGCGCGCAGTAGCATGCGGAATGAAAATGGTACTTATCATGACTTCGTAAACATTTAGCATTGATATCGAGCTCGGGTGATTTAGCGGTTTATAGAATTTCCACAATTGAAGAATCGGTGTGTAAGTGAAATATAACCAATCAATCAGCATCTAACCGAGCTATGATGGAAATTGGAAATATAATGGAAATTCGCTATTAGGTCCAAGTCCAGATAGTTGAGCAGCTCAACTTTCTTTGCTTCAGATGAAAGGGTAGGAATGGAACATATTCACGTGCTAGGGACCTGGTTTAGTTCAACTGAGTGCACGCTCAATTTCGCTACTTTTATCAGTACAGTTGCCGCTCATACCACTTTCTGTCACCTACATTCAACCCTCGCCACCTTGATCGCTTGCCAGTGATAATTGCAACGAAGTTGGAGAGACCTGCATTCAGAACGCTCTTATCATTCCTTGTCATTTGTTATCAGTTCATACTGTTCGCAATCGGTGTCCCGGTCCCAACCTCCAGGCAACGTGTAGGAGCTAATATTTACTGTCACCACGAAGGCTGCAACGAAATTAGCAGTACTCAAAATCCTAACTTCCTTATCAACCGTTATCGGTTGTTATAACTTTTGACCACCCACTATCCGTGTTCCATCCAGGGTCAACCGTCCGTTCGAACTGTTCGAACGAAGGGGTCGCATTTTGGTCGGAAGGGGGTCGCAATTTCGAGGACTGCCAGCCACAGGCGCGTGCGTGGCGTATCCGAGGGCAAGACTTGCTTGTGCAGACCGCATTAGATTCGATTTATTATGCACAGAGAGACAGTTTTAGGCAAATTACGGTGTTTTCTTGAGGAATAAAGAACAGTTGAATGCATCCCTATGAAAGGTTTGACTTCTCGGGGCTGAAATTAAAGTTCTTCGGGGACCTAATTTTCTGAGGACGATTCTTCCAGACAACGGTAAAACACATAAGAAAGCAGAAATCTCGTAGTCTTCAAAAATGTCTTCGCCCCTCCCCAAACCAACTGGGGAATGTTTTGTCTATGCAGCCGCAGAACGAAACTACTCCAGAGGCTTTGACGTGCTTCTCGGTTACGGTCAGCCGATGCGTGCTGTTTCCATCAAGGCTTCATTCTGCTCCTGCTGCAGCTTTTTCCATTCAGGTGTCGATTCATGGAGCGTAGGCTGCGTCCAGATGTTTGCTACAGTTTCCTGCTAATAGCGTCCGGATGCACTTCCTATTCGTTGCGCAAGGGGTCCTCATCGAAAGTGACTGGAGGTCCATGATGAGGTCGAACTTTGCAGCTCCTATCGTTTTTGCCGATGCTATTGAGCCAATAGCGCAGCGCCCTATCCGTTGAGACTCGCAGACTTCTTGATATCATCACATACTGCGGCGGCAAACGCATCATTCATCGGAACAGGGTTGGAAAAGAAGTGACGTGAATGAAAAATCAATAGGATTATACCATGGCCTTGGAAGATTCTAACCAAGGCTAACAACACCTGGTTTGCACAAGCAAGTTGTCTTGTAGGCAAAACACTTCACAAGTGATTCCGAGTGTTGATACTGCGTGGCGCGTGACAGAACAGAGTGGATCTGTGCCAAGTGCATCCTATAAGGCTATGTCGTCTGGCGTCGCACTTCATCGAGGCGATGTGTGCTAGAATCAACTCCAGGGTTTTGAGAGAAGTTCCTTGCATAATGAAGCAGGAACAGAGCTTTTAATTGGCACTGATAAACTTCCTCGATACGGCAGCGTTGGGTAGGACCGCTCGGGAGAGGCTGCTAGAATCTCAGGGCCCGGATAGGCTGCCTAAACGAAGAAGGACTAAGATGGCGATCTGTACTTTCAACGCACGAACGCTTGCATCCGAAGCTCACATCGAAGATCTGATGATGCAGGCCAGGAAGATCAAGTACGACGTCATCGGACTGACCGAGACGAGAAGGCACCGCCCGCTACACGCCGTTTTCGATACTGGAGAAGAACTGTTCCTTGGAACATGCGACAGCAGAGGCGTTGGCGGTGTGGGTGTCCTCGTCAACACGCACTTGGCCATAAACATCGATTCGTACGAAAGCCTTACGACCCGAATCGGACGTTTGAGATTGAGAAGATGTGGTTCAACTCCTGCTTTGACAATCTTCGTCGCCTACGCACCAACATCGAGCTACGACGAGGAGGAACACGAAGCATTTTATATGGAATTGGAGAAGTTCTACAAGGAAGATCATACCTTCTTCAAGGTCATCGTCGGCGACTTCAACGCTAAGATTGGCCCAAGAAGAACGGCTGAAGAACTTCACATCGGTACTCACGGAATGGAATGGAATGAGCAGGGTGAGAGACTGTCGGAGTTTATCATGTCGACCAACACCATCCATGGTAACTCACAGTTCCAAAAGCCCCCTCACCTTCGTTGGACTTGGGAGTCACCTGATGGACAGTTCCATAACGAGATAGACCACATCATCTTCAATCGAAGGTTTTGCCTGACCGACGTCGCTGTTGTTCCAAAGTTCTACACGGGATCGGACCATCGTCTCCTCCGCGCAAGATTCCACTTCTCGATGCGTGTTGAGAGAGCAGCAAAGTTCAGGAAGCGAAGCCCCAGGACAGTCATCAACTGGGATCACTTCACTTCTCTTGTCAGCTTATGGGAGGATTCCGTCATCGAAAACATCGACGAGGAATACTATCGGCTCGTTGAACATCTTCACGATTGTGGCAGGAAGGCAGAGAGTTTGAAAGTCACCAAGGGACGTCTGTCTCCGGAAACTCTCGAACTGATACGCCAGCGTGGAGCCGCACGAGCTGCAGGCAATCACCAACTCACGTCCGAGCTTGCGAAGCTATGCAGAGAGGCGATAAAGGAAGATCTCAAGGAGCGAAGAGCAGCAGTATTAGCTGAAGCAGCAGAGGCTGGGAGGAGCATCCGCAATGCCCGCCGAAGCTTTGCCAGCTACAAGACCAAGATGACCTGCCTCCGACGTCCGGATGGAACAGTTACTGCATCCCGAAGGGCAATGGAGAAAGTCATCCACGACTTCTACTCGGATCTCTTCGATAGCCATGTCCATCTGCCTACTTATCAACTGCAACAGGATGGATACGTCGTCCCCTCAGTTCTCTCTTCCGAAGTCCGACACGCCATCAAGTCGGTGAAGAATTGTACAGCACCCGGTCTCGACAGGGTTAAACCGGAACATCTGAATCGACTCTTCACGCGCTACCTGTCGGAATGCAAGGTACCCACTCCGTGGAAAACCAGCAGGACCGTGTTGCTGTACAAGAAGGGAGACTTGGACGACATTGGCAACTATCGCCCAATCTGCCTGCTGTCTGTAATCTACAAGCTATTCACTCGAGTCATCCTTAACAGGATCGGCAGAATACTAGATGAAGGACAGCCATGCGAGCAAGCAGGGTTTCGAAGAGGGTTCAGCACGATCGACCACGGTTACGAAGACTCATTGAAGTTTCACGAGAGTACAAGATGCCGCTTTGTCTCACGTTCATCGACTTGAAGAAGGCCTTCGACTCTGTGGAGACAGAAGCGGTCATCGAAGCCTTGGGCAACCAGGGCGTCCCTACTCAGTACATCAAGATTCTTCGTGAGCTCTACAGCAACTTTACGACCAGAATCTCACCATTCTACAAGGAGGTCATCATCGACGTCAAGAGAGGGGTTCGACAGGGCGACACCATCTCGCCCAAACTCTTCAGCGCCGCTCTCGAGAACGTCATGCGTCAACTGGAATGGGAAGACATGGGAGTGAAGGTCGACGGCCGGCAACTACACCACCTTCGTTTTGCTGACGACATCGTTCTTATAACGCCGAACATCGAGCAAGCGGAGCGAATGCTGGCTGATTTCGACTGCGCCTGTGGTAAGGTTGGTCTGCAGCTGAACCTAACGAAGACGATGTTTATGAGAAACGGATTGGTTCCTGATGCCCCATTCACGCTCAACGGAACGAACATCACCGAATGCTCCAGCTACGTGTACCTAGGTCGGGAAATCAATATGATGAACGATCTAGCTCCAGAGCTGAGCAGGAGGAAACGAGCGGCTTGGGGAGCGTACAAGAACATCGAGGGAGTAGTGAAGAAGACGAAGAACATCCGGCTCCGTGCCCACCTCTTCGATTCCGCTGTCCTTCCTGCCCTAACCTACAGAGACTTGGACTCTGCGCAGGCAGGACGAGCATGCGGTCAGCGTTATCCAACGCGCTGTCGAGAGGACGATGCTAGGAGTAACCCTATACACGCAAGTGCAGAGGGGAATCCGGAGTTCCGAACTACGCCAACGATCGAAGATCAGGGACGCTGCCGTTTTCGCCAAGGAATCGAAGATAAGGTGGGCCGGACACGTCATGCGATTTTGCGATGACCGTTGGACCAGAGCGGTTACCGACTGGATCCCTCGGGACGTCAAACGAACACCTGGACGACCGCCGATTGATTGGTCAGACTTCTTCACGAAACAAATGACAGGGTTCGTGCTGATAATGATCCACTGAACCACGCTTGCATGTGAGAGGGACGAATGGAGACGTGGTGGACTGGTACCCGCTTGAGTAATACATCAATGGGACGACAGGTGATACATTATTATGTACAGTCGCACCGCCCGGCTACGCCGGGCTCTGCTCCTTTTTGGAGTCGGAATGCCCGGCGTAGCCAGGCGATGCGACTGGTTTGGGCATTTCTTCAATTCGCACACGTCATATAGCAAGTATTGATTGGGTGCTGTGGAAATTCCTTCGGGTCACGTGCTACCGATCGATATCGATCGAAAATATCGGTTTTTGCGCAGAGCTCTGTTGGGGTCAGGAATCGCAGTATTGATTGGGTGCTGTAGGAAGAGTGAAAATAGATTGAGAGTTCTAAAAGTTTGAATTCGTTTCATCTACAATTTCCTCAGTGCGGAGCGGGGAATCCGTGAGCCAGGGGGAGTGTAGCCTCTCTAGGGGGTGGGGGTGAGGGCAGTCACTTGACATGCGTGAAAAGCTGGAATGTTCGAGTTTACACTATTTCGCTTGAGAGAGCGCTAGGCGCAGACTGAAGCGTCGTCACGTGGTCCCAACCCCCAACCCACTTTGCACAAAAAACCGAGTCACAGAGGGTTGGAAAAATGATGAGGCTAGCAAGTGGCTCTGGAAGAATGGAATGGCAGAGGAACTTCAGGGAACTCTCGTAATGGAAGTGTCGTTTGCGAGTGTTGTGAAACTGAATTCCCTTTTATCCCCACACCATTGAATTTTTTTGGCTCAATGTGGCTCAGGGAGTGGAGGGGAGGGGGGTTGCAGTCGCCGCCGCGGCGCATGGCATGTTCGACATAGTGGAAGCTCGAACATTCCAGCTTTTCACGCATGTCAAGTGACTGCCCTCACCCCCGACCCCCTGAATTTGCCACATTCCCCCTGGCTCACGGATTCCCGCTCCGCACTGAGGAAACTGTAGCTGGCAATGAATTGAAACGCTCAGGATTTTTAGGGATTCGCTGTGGGTGGCGGCAGCGGGTCCCGCAACGAATGGCGACCTTTAAAAGTTCTCCCACCCTCCTACTCTCAACCTTATTGGAACCTCTGCGCAAAAATCGGTATTTTCTATCGATATCGATCGACATCATGTAACCCGATGAAATTTTTGACCAC
The DNA here is from genome assembly GCA_036418205.1 of Ostertagia ostertagi. Taxonomy (NCBI): domain Eukaryota; kingdom Metazoa; phylum Nematoda; class Chromadorea; order Rhabditida; family Trichostrongylidae; genus Ostertagia; species Ostertagia ostertagi. The sequence goes on from MU868571.1 coordinate 17,896, forward strand.
GGCGCAATGTGGCTTGGGGGAGACAGTCGCACTCGAGGCACGTGTGGCAGCAGGAAATTCGCGGCCAGGGGGAATGTGGCCAATTCCAGGGGGGTCGGGGGTGAGGGCAGTCACTTGACATGCGTGAGAAGCTAGAATGTTCGAGTTGACACTACTTCGCTAAGCTGCGGAGGCCACTGCCCCCTCACATTGCGCTCTGACCACTACCCCAATTAATACTTTGACTTCCTATCTTATTCGAGCCCTCTGCGCAAAAACCGATATTTTCAATCGATATCGATCGATAGCATGTGACCCGATAGAATTTCGACTTTTACCACGGCCCCAATCAACACTGTGATTCCCAACCTCATTCGAGCCCTCTGCGCAAAAACCGATATTTTCAATCGATATCGATCGATAGCATGTGACCCGATAGAATTTCGACTTTTACCACGGCCCCAATCAACACTGTGATTCCCAACCTCATTCGAGCCCTCTGCGCAAAAACCGATATTTTCAATCGATATCGATCGATAGCATGTGACCCGATAGAATTTCGACTTTTACCACAGGCCCCCAATCAACACTGTGATTCCCAACCTCATTCGAGCCCTCTGCGCAAAAACCGATATTTTCAATCGATATCGATCGATAGCATGTGACCCGATAAGATTTCCACTTTTACCAGCACCCAATCAATACTGCGATTCTAGCCCCTAACGGAGCCTTCTGCGCAAAAACCGATATTTTCGATCGATATCGATCGATGGCATGTGACCCGATGAAATTTCCACTTTTACTACAGCAACCAATCAATACTGTGATTCCCAGCCTCCTTCGAGCCCTCTGCGCAAAAACCGATATTTTCGATCGATATCGATCGATGGCATGTGACCCGATGAAATTTCACTTTTACTACTTCCCCAATCAATACTGTGATTTCCCACGTTATTTGAGCCCTTGCCTAACATACGGATGCTTTCAACAGGGATTTCGGCCTACAGTCCGCCCCCTGATTACCAACCACATCTGTCCGACAAACCAAACTACTGCTTTATATTATAAGGGGATTGAAGAACGGAAGACCTTCCCGAAACATTAGAAATTGCAGCACACCTATTCTACCCCTCCACCATTCCGCAACCTTAAACTCCGAAAATTAGCAATTCCACCGATTGTGGGAGGCTGGTGTTGGTCTCTATACAACTCTGCAGTAGAGACCAGCTTTTTTGATATGTTGGGTTCTCCGGATGGAGATGCCTCCTTCCTTCAAGAGCACCAGCCTTCAATTGCTATTTTAGTGCCTGGCAGGATGCGTGTTTGAATGAGCATACTGAATATGTGCACTCTTAATGTGGCGCATGTCGTTTGACCGCTCACGAAAAGATAGAGTGCATAAAATGAGCTTATCCTTGATAATCTGCCCCCTTGACGACGTAATCCAGTACTTTCAGCGCTGGCCAACCTTTCTAAAAGGAGAAAATTGCGATGCACCGGTCCTCACAATCCGATTTACCATAGCTGACAGGTTTTTCTTTTTCTTTACCTCTCCATTATGCATACAATTTTCTGACAGCGTCAGCACGAGGGCGAATTGTTATAATTGCTTACTGTTCCACATTCCCGTAGACCAGAGTTTATTCTTCGTTGTAAAGTCCAGCACCTCGTGATTTTAAAACTCATCCGTGTCAAAGAAGCCCTCGGCAGTAACACTCTTAGGAACAGCAGCGAGTGACATATATCCCATACGCTGCAAGAATCGTAACACCACATCGCCGCACAAATCCACGGATTAGACGTGCTGATCATGGACTTGCAACCATCCACCGCCATTGCCAACTTCCCCACACACCGTAGCTGATATAGTCACACTGTCTCTCGTTCGTACCACATACGCCCTCATTGGAAAATTAGGCCTCTAATTTCAGCTGCTTTACTACAATAAAGCACTCTTATGTACCAGTTTTAGGTGGACTTGACATTCAATCATTGGCGAAGATCACTACTTAGCTGAATTATCCTCTTTTCACAAAGGTGCTTTTCCCTCATTAGCTGCCACAGAACAGATGTTTATTTCTGTATAAAGGATTACTTCTAGTCCATTTTCGTTTTTGCACTGAACTGTATCGGTAATCTGCAATCACTGCTTTCTCTTCAAGCATTTGATGCCGACCGTATATGTAGCTCCTTGTAAACAACGTCTTTGTGAGAAGTTCTGGACTGTCAACGTTCACATTTGGTTCGTTAGCAATATCGCTCAATTCCCACTCCACTACAGTCCTGCCCTGCGTCCTTGTTTGAAGGGTACTCGTTGGGTGTGAGCTTCAAGATAATTGACAATGTCTATACTGGTCTGTATTCATGCAGAATAATTTTGGAAACTACGAGAATTCAGAGTGCGATCATCGACGCTTCACTATCATGACGAAAGGCAATATTTCTGCGTTCACATCTCAGTGCAAGAATGCGGATGTGATAAAGTTGATTGGGCAAAGCAGGCTTCCTACTCAAGGCCTGTCCGTACGAGAATTTATGAGCCTTGTGCACGCTCCAGTATTGGAAATGTGTATCCGAGTGGAAATGTCTACCATAATTGAATTGGATTTCTCTTTTTTGATGAGCCTAATCGGTAAATGTGAAGGTGGGCATTTACTTTTATATCTTCACTTACGTTGAAAGTAAGAAAGTAGCAGAGTGAGGGCGAGTGCAGGTAAGGCGGTTTTTCATATTCGGAATAAACATGAGCGATGTGTATGGAGTACCATCTTTACAAATTGCAGCCCGCATGTATTGCCAGGTGTGCACGTCGAGGCTTAAAAAAGAAACACCCATGATTGCTATGGAAAAACGAAAGCTCCCGCGCTCTATTAATGGATCGACTATGTGGGTCCCGCTACGAAGGTCCACAAAATGTACCCACATATCGGATTCGTGCATCGCCGAGTGCGCACGCAGTATGACCAACGACACATGTGTGGCGTGCGTCGGCGCGGGCGTCAATGTGTTTACCAGGTGCGCAAAATCAATGCGCAATGTACTGAGTGACTGGCTGAATTCGAGAGCCGCCCTATTTTTACCAACGGTAACATTTATGTGAACGTAGGCAATAGAGCTGGTTTTATAATGAATACGCGATTTCACGCAAGAAAGTCAGCCGCAAATTTGCCGATGGTGAACGCCACTTCCAATGACATTTTAGGAGAAAGTGTAACATGCATGCTCACAGAATAAAATTTGTCGTCTCTCCTGATAAAGGTCATGCAAGGGCCGCCGAGTAGAGAAAACCGACGAAAGGGAATGGCAGCGAGAGACACGCGTACACTCTGCAAAGATGGTGGTTGCATTGCAACTCCTGGATTAAGAACAGGACTTTAGCACACTATTGTGCAGCACTTTTGTGCTGCGAGGACGGTCCAACTTCCTTCTTTGTAAAATAGATGGCCGTGTCTTTATCACGTGGGAGATTGATTGGGGTCCACCAGAAATGTTCTTCCCGAGAAAAAGGAAGCAAGAAATCAAAAAAAGTGTGATCGCACTTTTGAGGTATATACGTTGCATGAGAGCTCAATAAACTTCAACAGTGATTTTGATAGGGTGGAAAAAAGTTTTTGGATCTTTCTCACATTTGCTCGCTAACTACATATAATTTGTTTCAGGTCCTCGACTGGTGATCGCCCAAAATCTTAAGCTTAAAGAAATAAAGTTCAGCGACCACTTCATGAAAAAATCCAAACCGAATAGCGTAGTTATTCGAGGCAACCCTATGCTTCAATACAGTACTATAGAAAGGCTGAGGAAAAACTTCAGACCTGGAGCGCTCGACTTGCAAGTTTTTGGAGGTACACGCATTAAATACAAAAACTAACTAATTAAATTAATTACTTGCAACAAGCTATCTACAGTCTCCCAGATTGTCTCATTGTTTTTCAGAATGTGGTCCACCCCTTCCCCTCAGCTCTTTTGCTGCCTTTCTCGGTTGCAAGGAAGTGTTTGGCGTCATTTCTGTCAACAAGAACATCACCGAGGTCGCTCGATTACCCATTGTCAAGCGTTTGCAGTTCGAAGGTTGCCTGCACATCACAGATACCAAGATCTCAAACGTTGATTTTCTCGACGACATTTCGACCTTCACGATGTCTCCGTATCACAAGGAATGCGCACATGGTTAGTTCACTGCGGAAGGAGTATAGAAAAACGAACACCTCATTTTCCAATGTTGTGAGGTCTGGGCGAGCCATCAATTGATCACTCAAGTAAGGCACGCTCCGAGATTTGGCGTCCCGTCTCATCCTTGGTCAATGTAAAAAGACGGACAAGAGTTAATTTTAGGCGCCTTTGCGATTTCTGCGTGTGCAGCAGAACTTCGCTCGACCACAGTTCACACATTGGTCCCCTAACCCGCCTTCCTCTAGAACTGTGGCGTCGCGAGTAGAGGCTAAAAGAAAGGGTCTCCTTGTTTGTGGCGCAGTCAAGGTTTTTGCTTTCTTTCTTTTTCTCAAAACCACTCCACACATCTACACTCGCGTGCAAAGCTCTAGGACGAAAGCAACTATCGCCCAATATCTCACTACTAGCTAAGTAAGATTGATGAAATTTGGCATATACATAGAAAGAAATACAGTTTAGCGAAGAGGATTATTGACAGAATGACTCAGTGTGGGGGGGGGGGTTGGAAAAGACACTTCTCTTCGAAGACAGGGACGTAAGCGGTTGATGGGAAGCTACCCCAACTCATGGCTAACCGGTAAACATTAAGACGGGTTATCTCATGATGGGGTGTACGAACACTATTGCTACATGCTCGCATGCTGGCTACAAGGATGGTAAGAGTTCTTGTGGAGAAGCGATCCATTCCTCGAAGACCGCGATTGACAACTGCTGGACAGTTGTTGGCGCATGGGGATGCGCTACGAATCGCTTTCCTAAGTACATGCCTCATATGCTCCATAGGATTTGAGTGGAGAAAAGCGTAGCGGCTCAATCAATCGCCTGAGATTCTCACTTCCCAAGTTTTCACCTAAGCTTCTCGATGCGTTCGCACTCCTTCGTACTTATGGATTAGGATCAAGCACACCCCTGAAGAGATGAACATACGAATCAGAACTTAGAATCACTACTAACAGGACTAGGATTATTACTCACACTCAGGTCTATTCGAGTAGGGCACGCGATTCTCCAAATCGGTAGTCCATTCTTAATGAATCGGCACTTAGCAAATGTACTAGTTGATGCGCGGGTTTCAAAGGAACACAGGTACTGTTGGTCGGGTGAGAGAGATCATCCCTATGCGGTCACTGCGCCACTGTCCGGACTGGGATTACATGCCTTACAATCCTGATAAATGTTTTTGCAACTGCAGCATGTGACTGACGTGGGTCCATTTTTGCCTGTAGCAAAACCTAGCAATCACCTGCTGCTGCGGTTGTTCGTGATCCTCCACCTCTCCTTCTGCGGGCAGCAGTGGGTTTAGTTTAATTGCTCCCTATGCACACAGAACAACACTGCAAAACCACCAAATTCCTGTCCACACTCAAAAAACATATTCAGTTTTCAGGTGAGTCTTCCTTTGGCGAAGTCACCCTAGTGTTGTCTCAAAATTTGCTGTAATTAAGAAAACCACCATATTCCACAATAGCTTCTTCCTAATTAGCACACTCCCTCATGTTCAGTTCCACCAAACCTCTCCTCCTGCATGGCTACTCCCTTTTGATCCCTCCCAGATTGAGAAAGACCTTACGGTGCATGAGGTCCAGTACACTGTGCATGACTGTAAGACCTTTAGCATCATGTCTGCGAAGCTTCATCCGACTCCATTAAATGGTTGATAAGTTACGTCACTTTGTCCATCTCGTCCTCAAGTTTGGCCACACCAGTGTAGTTTCATTATTGAATACCAGTTTGGCTCGCGCGCATGTCGAAGTAGACTCCAGCAGACTGAGCATAGCCGGGCTCTTGTATTAAGCAACATGCATGCATTTCTGCATTTGACTGGAGAGTTCTCATGGAGCGTTCATAGTTGGCGATTAGGCGATTAGGCGATTAGTCTAAATGAAAAATATACGTATAGATTAGGCGAGTAGGCGAGTAGGCGAGTAGGCGATTAGGCGGTGAAGACTACATACGTATTGATTGGTTTGCTCCGCCCATAGAACGTTGTAGGCGAGTAGGCGAGTAGGCGAGTAGGCGAGTAGGCGAGTAGGCGAGTAGGCGATAGGCGATAGGCGATTAGGCGATTAGGCGATTTGCACACGGCGCACTCCTTAGTCGTCAAAATTGAGGCGCACATGCATATTAGCTTCTCACCCATACACTAGACTACTAGTTGGTAAAAGCAGATCTTGTCAAAGTGTTGCATACAATCCAGATATCACCTAATCGCCTACTCGCCTAATCGCCTACTCGCCTATCGCCTACTCGCGTACTCGCCTAATCGATACGTATCCTTTACTCATCGCCTGATCGCCTACTCGCCTAATCGCCTACTCGCCTACTCGCCTACTCGCCTAATCGCCTAATCGCCTAATCGATCCGTATACTTTTCATTTTGAATCATCGCCTACTCGCCTAATCGCCTAATCGCACGTACGATCGCCAACTATGAACGCTCCATTACAGTGATGGTGATAAAGCTGTAACTCCTCATAGGTCAGCAATACCCATAAACATCCATCATTTTCCGAAAACTAACACGGTCTAGCGGCCGATTAGGCTTGGAATAAGCAAAACAATTACTTTGCTGCTCATTATCACCCTTAGCGCGAACAACCACCATGCCTCGGATGTTGTAGTGATTTAGCGGTCGGATACTTTTCTATACCGGTGACATTGAATAGAAACACCACTGCTTATCGTGTTTCCGCTCACACCGAGTATTTTGAGGAACTCGGGCAAATTATCGGTCTGAAGGATGCTGACGATGATAACGCAAGTAGAACGAAGTGTTCTCCTCATCGCGCATATGCAGATTCTCCGTTTCGAGCTAATCGCTCTTATCAGTCCTCATCAGCTGTTATCAGCACCTTATTGCTGCTGGGCCGCGCGTTATAAATTTCGTGACATTTGCGCTCTAGCGCTCCTTATCAGCCCTTATCAGTTGTTATCACTTTCTGTCACCCACCAACAATGTTCCCGTCCCACCCCACATAACACTTGTAAGTATGGTTGCTCTGGTGTCAACGCGAGCCAGGTAACGGAATCGACGACTTTTGCGTTCTGACGCGCCTTATCAGCCCTTATCAGTTGTATCGCTTTCAATCACCCACCAACAATGTCCCGTCCCACCCCACATAACACCTGTGAGCATCCATGCTGGAGCGTTGATCACGGTAACTTTTCTTTATCGGGACGGCTTCCCTGGCCCTTACACTGAAGCAAACACTATGCGTCTGTCGAATCTCGACCGCGGCTTGTCCTTGTCTCTGATCGTGTGTATATGATCGGTCGTGTTGAAACCCACTGAGACCTGCTTGCTTGCGTGACTTTTTCATCCACTGTTCTGCCATCCCTGTAAAGTATTGCATGAATGAGTAGCAGAAGATTCGCGAAGCGATTGCAAAGTAAGAAAAGCCTCAAAAAAATTGGTGCTACTTTGTTACAGAGATCATCGATAATTTGAACCTTTGCATTCGTGATCCACAGTACGTGAAAAAGAAATTCAAAGGCTTAGTAATTATCCAGGATGAAAGCTGTGGTAAGCAGCAAATGTTCTGCATTGTGAACGTCTGATGTTTGGCCCATTTAGGGCATGAAATTGTTCGCGAATCATACTGTATATTGGGTTGTCCCATAATTCCTGTCCGATTCTGATTTAACTTCAAATTTCTTCAAGTCGAATTAGTGTCATTGCGAAATATGTTGGTATGTCAAAGAGTGCATCTAGACCGTTAGCCAGGACGTTTTGGAAGGTCAAACCCGCATCGGAATAACTGAGTAGAAGTCGAAATAGATCAATGACAATAACGAACGATTATGCTTTATGATCCTGAAATAGACACCGTCGCCAGCAGAGAGAAAATCGTGCCGAGGACGAGGCTGCAGAACTGCGACCCCCCCCCTGAAATCGAGGTCTGGCACGACCACCTGAAACAGAGCATACGCAATCACAACAGCCGAGTGTATCGATCAACGGCCGATTCAACGGCAGCTGCGGCGCGATTGTCACTGGGTCAGATTTGCTGAAATCCCAAAAAAAAAACCGTCGAAATCTACACCCTCGATGAAAAGGTTGCATTCCTCCATTTCAAACCTTTGAAGCACGCGGTAGGGTTAGATAGAGCTAGATTTGCTTCTATCAGGCAGTATTGGAATTGCTATGAAAGCCTTCCATTCGAAGAGATATAGTCTCACAAATCCGTCGAGGCAGCGTCGAGGACGCTGCAACTTTCATACGAGTTCTTGCCTCTTAGAAAGGCAATATTTCTCTAATTTTGTAGGAACGTGAAAAAGTGAAAACAGTTTCGGGAAGCGGAAGTTATGCGCTTTCTAACAGTATGTCTGGCTCCCCTACACATTCTCTAGTTGGGGAGATATTCGCGTCGAGGATCAGACGTAGAGGATGATTCTCGGCCGCTCAAAAAAAGACGCTGCCTTCTTAGCAACGCTGGAATGTGTCTAGAATACATTCTTCCAACATAAGCAATAGAAAAAGCCGCAATCGCCACTATACGATTTTTCTGGTATGGCTGTCCCTCGAGCCAGGAGGGTCCACTGGACAACTCTGCACGCGACAGGGACGAATGGAGACGTTGCTGGCGCCCGCTCGAGCAATTCGATGATCAACGGGACGACAGGTGATACAGGTGATGGCTATGCGTCCGACCTTCGCTCGAAGTTGCAGAATCGATTGAAAGGTGTTATATGATCATGACCAGTTGACAGAAGCTGCATTGTAGTAAACACATTTCGTAACTCCTATAACCTGAGGAACAGCTTCATTTGCCCAGGGCCTTTCCTTCACGGTTGTCGTTTTTGCGACAGCGCCCCTAACAACAGTGCCATTCTCAACAAGGTTAGGGAAGAGGGCGGCGATAGATGGAGGAGGTGCCTTTGCAGCGCGTGCGCACATGTGGCAGTCTTCTTTGCGGGGATGCACTTTCATTCTTTGTACTGCCTTCAAATACGCCCTTCTCATGAAGGTGGAGGAATGGAGCGACTGAACCTGCAAAGAAAATTTAATATCATGTTTTTTTCAGATATTTTCATTTTCTGCTGCGCTATACCCTCTTACCTATCTGCACCACGATACCACTGCTGTTACTGACCCCCAAGAGTACGACCCCCATGACCCAGCCCAACAAGTACGACCCCCCTGTCGAGGATTTCCTCGACCGATATTCACCCTGGTCGGAAGGGAGACACTAGGGAAGATCAGCGCTGTATTTGGCGCAGTCTCTGCCACTGATCGGTCACGGAGCTGGTGGTTTGTTTGCAATGGCAATGACAGTACGAGCTGTGAAATTCGGTCTCTGGGCCTCCACTCACTTTCGATTAGACCCCTTGTACCCCACGGATTGAAAGTGCACACAGAGATTGCTACCTAGGTATTGTATTAGGACGGTAGGAAAGTCCTGAGCCGTTTGACACTTTTTTTGCTTTACTTTTTTATTCCACCTACAATGGAATCTACTCAACAATATAACCACCATTAGTCAAAGAAATCGCTGACCGCTCATTCAACGTCTTCAACTTTAGTGAATTTTTTCTTCGCTAGGAATGGGGATGAAATAATTGGTAATCAGAGAGGGCAATGTCTTCGGAATAAGATGGGTGGGGAACCGCGT
>MU868571.1:42736-53642 GCA_036418205.1 Ostertagia ostertagi
AGCTCCCATGTTTTTATCATTATAAGCAGCGTAGATTTTTATATCGTCAGCGTACATTTGGACCTTTACGTCAACAGAAGTCTTAATGAAAGCGGGAAGGTCCATGGTGTAGATAAGGAACAACAGTGGGGATAGGACACTCCCTTGAGGTACCCCGCTACAGCAGTAAATCTGCTGGAAAAGCTACAACCAACCTTGACAGTCATGTGTCGGAAGGCTGAAGTAAGACTCGAACCAGTTGTAAAGAGATCCAGTAATGCCAAGGCATTTTAGCTTTATCAATAATTTCGAGTGACAAACCCTGTCAAACGCTTTGGAGAGGTCAATGAATACTACGTCTACAGTCTCACCCTTATTAAGAGCAAGAGACCAGTCGAAGATAGAATCAAGCAAGTTGGATGTTGTAGAGGCGCCGGGAAGGAAACCGTAATATAGAAAGTAATCAGTGAGCTGGAGTGGCAGTTTTCTTCTGAACTCAAGAACACGTTGAAAACTTATCAAAAACATCTCTCTGCCACTAATTTCAAATTGAATCAGAAATTCCTACTCTGTGGAACGAAAATTCTTTTCTTGTAAAAACTAATAGACAAATATTAAGTTTAAACGCAACAGGAGTCGACGATGCAACTTGATGCATACATCTGACCATGAGATCACTCACACTGGCAAATGATGCAGTGGCTAGAGGACCTTGGTGATAAGTAGCAACGATATCGAGAGACAAGCTAACAAGTGTACCAAGAGATGATTTACTGCACTAATAACATCTAACAAACCACCAATCACTAGAAAATCGGATATTCGGGATGAAATATTGTGTTTCTATTTCGATATCTATGACAGAACCAGTTTAGCTTGCTACAGCGCACATGACACGGAAGGCTCGGTGAAAGTGAACAGCCGTTGAGTTCCAGCGCTAGCAACTAGTTGCTGCGTTGAATGCGTCGGCTAACCATTGCCTAGGCTGCCCATTTTCCAATGATCACTGTAAGCGCAGTGCTGTGCAGAATTAAAGTGATCTCTGTAAACAATAACATGCATCGAATGTCAATCCAATTTATGCGGTGAACTAATATTTAATGTGTGTTGAGGTGGAAACCCGTTAATCATTATCCTATTTCATCGAACATCCGCCATATACTCCTAGGAGCTATGGGTAGTGTAGCAGTAGAATGGTATTTTATTCTGACCATGAGAGTGCAAATGAAATGATATTGAAATGAAATGCGTTATCTAGAATCTGGTTTAAGTGACTCTATGTTCTCACGCATATCGTTATTATCGGTCCTTATCAGCCGTTATCACTTTCTTCCCCACCAAACATGTTCCCGTCCCACCCTGTACATCACTTCTTGGAACCAACGCCACTGCTGCTGGGACGCGCGCTATGAATTTCGTGAAATTTGCGTTTCAGCGCCTCTTATCTGCTCTTATCAGTCGTTATCACTTTCTGACCCCCACCAAATATGTTCCCGTCCCACCCCCTATATCATATCAAAAATCAGCTCCTGACGACTGCTGCGACGCGTGCTATGAATTTCGTGACACACAGACACGGACAAGCAGACGCACACATATAAACATAGCGCTCTATAAATACTGGGGATAGGAAATAAATGTCTTTGATTAATACGTTAGTGTTATGACTCATCAATAAGATAAGTTCTCTCTGAAGCATGGTTTCAAATTCGCCAGCCTAGCAATGTCCTCGTAAAGGATAAAGGACAAGAAAAGAGGAGAAATAGGTTTTGGTCTAGCCGAAGGATGTGATGTCGTTGTTTTTCTCTCAAGCATACCGTTTTATGCGGTAGCAGTAGTCAGCTAGTCAAATCAGAAATGACGTAGCCACACTTATCTACTCATCTGATATACTGTTATTACAACAATTTGCGCAGGCGTGTGAACTCATGCAGAGACCCACTAACAAATCCTGGATTTCTACCACTGCTATTCGAAACAAGGCCAGGGACGAACGTTGATCACGGTTGCGTACGTGTAGCTGAAGACTAAGTTGAGCTGAGATGTTACCAAAGTACATAGTGACATTGTGGTACATACGTCGGCTAGAACGAGTCATGCTTTAGGGTGAATTGGAAGGTTCCAGCATCCACCTGCATCATCTTACTTAATATCGTACTCAGTGTAACAAGCAATAATATTGTGCAGCTATGTTCGTAAGGAATTTTTCCACTCACGTATTTAATAATTAATGATTTAGACAAAGACATCGAGGTTTTGGTTGCTAACAATGCTCAATTTCTGAACGATTATATGCTACCTTTGGCCACGGTAAGACCTAGCTAGCAATCATTTTATGGTTATATGCGAGGTGGACCAAAATCATTAGGACCAAGACATATGTCGTCAAAATCACAATGTGGCTTAATGGAACAAAAAAACTCCTAAAAAGTGTTTGATTACCTTATCTCCAAGTGACTCTAGAATAGGAATGAGTTCTGCCACACCGCGTTTACACAAGAACTATGAAAAGGGATGGCGTGTGTGTGGCACGCAACTAACGAGTGTCAAAATTCTCCGCGCTATTTGCTTTGTTTACCTGAAAAGATCAAAATTTTCTGGGGTTTTCATTGCACTTGCCTCCAGGTTGTACCGTACAGGAAGTTTTAAAAAAATTAAGCGGATTGTTTCTAAGTACAATTCATCGAAGGTAATCAACGCGAAAAATCGCTCTCTTTTTTTCTTTATTCTTGGGTGCTCGATCGATAAAGAGTCCCAAGTTTAACACTCGGGCTTTCTGTCCACAATAGATATGGACCATTTGGACCGTCCGGCTGGGTTTATACTTAAATTTTTCAGCGGGGTGAAGTCGACAAGAGGAAAGCGAGTTTCTACATCTCATAGGTGGTGACTGTATCCTTCGAATCTTCGCATTTCTCATCTATGGTGGTTCCAACGTATTGAAGCGTTCAACTATTGCCCACAAGAGCTTCCCTGTTACGTTGAACTGCTTCTAGATGTAGCGTGCTAGAACCCTTGTTTGAGGATTGACGTACAGCGATGTAGTTTCAAAAAGAAGACGACACTACGCGGACGCGTGGGCTCCCGCCAAAATTTGTAATGACTATTCGGTTCCGGAAGGTGAAGAGTATTGCTTGTTGTTTGTTGTGTGTGCAACCTCGTCAACAGTACGAATTTTCTGATCGTCTTGTAGCAGTACATTTTTGTAGGAGTTACATGGATTTCTACACATACACAGATTTCTAAAATTAGCGCGAGACTTCCGTGAGTGCTTCAGAAATTCATAGACTGGGACTGAATATGATTGTAAGCGTGTAGCTCGTCACGAAGATGAAACGCATCTCTTTGAAAACATTCTGAAAGGCAAAGCACGATGGATCATCGGAGTAGTACGGTGAGTACGAAAGCGGGGCAAGCAAAAATGCGACACAGCTTTCCATCAACCGAATATTATTCAACAAAAGTTGGTTCTAGAAGCATGTTGGGGTATGACAACAGAGTAGTGACTGCAAGAGGTTCACTAATGTATTACCAAGCCTTGAAGTTCCCCATATTGGAATTACTCGATAATTGACACTTTATGACAATTTCAATTTGATCACTCTTATAGAATGCGAAGATCGGAGGAACCGACAAATTTCTGCTGTGTGAGCGACTAAAGACATTTTTGGATAAGGAGGTGGTTATCATTATTGGAGCTGACGACCATCCGAACGGTGTTCTTCCCCACCTTCCAGAAGTAATCAAAGGAGAATACACTTACAAGTGTTCGTTTTATGTTTTCTTTTTGTGACGTATCTGGTGACCTGAGTAATATGGGACTACTTCTAGTTTCCATGACACGCGAAAATGAACCTTGCATCCTTCAAAAGTGCATAACCTAAAACGAACAGATTTGATTTGCACCTCTATAGCAGCGTACAATTGACCCTTTATTGTTTGTCCTAGTGCTTAGGAGGGAAAACTATTTTCCCCCACCAGGAGTCATATTCACACAATGATTCCCATTCAGTGCTCACCATCAACCCGATTCGGAAGCAGTCAATGTAGTGTCGTCGTACGGGAGTGGTCGCCCTCCTTCTCCGGCAAGGCGCATCGAGGTTGTTTAGGGACGTCAAGGCCACGCTCAGATACACGTCAACTTACGAGTTCCATCCGGGAGGTCATGCTCTTGCTCTCCCATCACGGCCTCTGCCACCTAAACGCAAGGTATCCCAACTGCGATAAAGTAATTAAGCACGAAGAAAGCATTTGCCACAGAGGCAAGTCCCGCCTTCGGTCCAACCTTTCTATAAATGACAGCACAGGGAATGTACACCGCGCATTGGTCGGGCTCCAGCTCTGACGCTTTTTACAAAAGCCTTCACAATAGAGGGCCCGCAGCCACTCTTGCTTTACTTGTTGCGATCCTCCGTGACGTCCTACATTATGCTGGGCTTGGAGATGCCGAGCCATCACGTCGTCCTTGCAACACCATCAGTGGAGAGATGAAACCCTACTGGCAACCTGAAGACAGCCTGCGGCCGATAGTGTTTACCGAGTATAGCGGATGCTACGCACCAGTGCTCCGAACAGACTTAGCAGTCACCACCCTACTGATGAGTGCAAATAGCTCTCCGAACCAGGGCGGAAATCGGTCGAAGATTTTTCAACAGCTCGTCGAGGATTTTTGCCTGATCAGTCACGCTCTCCCGCGCGGACATTCACTCTCGCCACGCGCGAGCCGTCTGTGCTCTCCGCGCGTACATTCACTCTCGACACTGTTCTCACACAGTACAGAGCCGTGGTCGTGAATTTCTTCGACGGTTATTTACGTTGCTTCGAACCGTCCGCCTCATCACGCCTTGTCCGGCACATCGCTCTTCCTAGAAGAAACAAAGTGCGGCTGGCAGTGGACTTCTTTTGGCAGCCTCGGTTGTAAGTCGTACCGCATGCTGGGAATGCGCCTATGCCTAAGCGCTTGCCGCGCGATCGCAAACGACGGCGACAGACGAGCGAGCGGTGCACTCAAGGACACGAAGAACAGCGAACCATGACGCACTGTCACAGACTGTGTCCACACCCAACTCTCGCAACAAGAATGATCCTGATGATTCGACGACCATATGAACCTGGCGAGTAGTGTAGTCATCAAAAATCAGCTCACTCCCCAGGTTTCAGTCTCCCAAGGCCGCTTTCTCTTTGTTACCGCACCTTAATCTTAACATTTGTCTAAATGAACAATGTTGTGAGCGGAGGCGCATCTACAACGGGAGGGGGGAACACAGAAATGTGCGGAGTTTGCCGTAAAACCTTGCAATTTGCTTA
Organism: Ostertagia ostertagi; assembly: GCA_036418205.1. Taxonomy (NCBI): domain Eukaryota; kingdom Metazoa; phylum Nematoda; class Chromadorea; order Rhabditida; family Trichostrongylidae; genus Ostertagia; species Ostertagia ostertagi. The sequence goes on from MU868571.1 coordinate 48,023, forward strand.
CGAGAAAGCTCGGAGACCAGGAAAAGGAGCAGAAGCTCCTGGGAGATGGTGAAATGCTAATTGTGGAGCGAACAATTCTCTTTCAAACAAGGTGCAACGTTAACACATTGACGCCCGCGTCCGATTCGGCGCTTGTCACACATGTGGCATTGGCGGTATTGCGTGCGTGCATACTCGGCGATGCTTTAATCTCATATGTGGGACATTTCGTGCGTTTCCATTACGGGACCCACATAGCAGATTTGTTGGAAGGGCGCGGGAGCTTTCGTTCCCATACCAATTATGAATTTTTCAAGTTTTGCTTGTCACTACGGTTCATAGGTCCAATAAGTGTTTAGCTTGGTTTCGTACGTATTTCTGAGCTAGTAGACGTGTTGATTAGGAAAATTTTCCGATAATAGTTTGTTTTTGATTGCCAAAGAAACTCGAAGTCTGAAGCGCAAACTGCATGCAAATTTCGTAATTGATGATAACTTGTTCAGTAGGTAGGCGTATTAGAATCTGATTGTTTGTGTTGAAATTGAAGTTGTCGACATGCCACACGTTCTACGGATTCATGAGACTAACAGAAGTCAATTAGTCAAAGAAGTACTGAAAAAGGTTCATGGGGAGCAAAATACAGATGTGCATACCCGGCGATGCACAAATGTCAGATGTGGGAGTTTCGACGTGCATACCCGGCGATGCACGCGGGCTGCAATGTGTTAAGTGAAAATAAGGAACCTCAAAGGGAAATTTCTATTAGAACAAAAACGACACCACTAAACAAATAAGACATGCGAAGATGCTGATTCATAAATTCACTGGTTGCGCCAAGTCGAAAAAATTCATTTCAGATCTTGGGACAACCTATTCCTGCACGTTGGCGAAGATAAAGACTATGGCTCCAAATACTAAGGAATACACCTACAATGTGGTCACTACGCCAAAAGACAAGAAAGCTACTAAGAAGACTATGAAGATTTTATATCACAAATGGTGAGATAAGTTGACGGTAGCAACTGGTAAGAGCTGATAAGATGACTGGAATGTAACTACCACCAATTTCGCTTCACCCTTTGCAGTAACAATAGAAACTTGGTTCTGACGTATAGTATAGGGTGGTAAACGGAGGCACAGGTCGTGGAGTATTTGATAGTGATAACCACTGACAAGGACTGATAAGGAGGGAACGTGAGTACAACCAATTACGTCGCCCCTTTCACGTGACGTTAGAACATTGGTTCTCACGTGTGGTATAGGGAGTCAAGGTGAAACGCACATGATTGATGACTGGAAGCGATAACAAATGATACGGCTGATAAGGCAATCCAACGTGTGCGAACCATCCGTTCTTCACTATGACAGTGGAGCATTGGTTCTTACAATTCGATACAGGAGGCTGAACGCGAGCACAAATGGTAAGTGATGGGAAGTGGCACCAACTGATGAAAACGCGTCACTAGCGTTCTATCACAAATCTTTCAATTTTGCCGTTTCCTTTGCAGAAACAGTGAAATATGTCCTTGAAGAAATACGTGGTATTGAACGGGACCACGAAAGGTGGGGTGGTGAAAGGCGATAACAAATAATATGGGCTGATAATACGCTGTAATGTGCGTGTGACATTACGCTTTTCAAAATTAGCAAAATCGCTTGTACTAGCGAATGGTTAAGATGAGAGGACTAGAGGTTGATAATGAAAAACAGCGGGTTCTAATTTGAGATAATAGCATTGATAGAAGTCAAGGCAATCGAGGGCTACCACGTCTGCTACAACCAGTTAAGCTTAAACTACCGGGTGCTCAGTAAATATATTTTTCATTCATAATATAGTATCAAGAGAAGCAGTATTCACTGAACCGCTTCACTGTTGGGACTGCATAATGGCGAACGTCTATCAGATAAGTATCAGATGCTGAGCAGATGACCACTTTTTGCTCCTTTCCAATACAACACATTGAGGGACCATTCGACCGCTGATTTGACTCAGTTCGACCATCATAGTGGGCGAAATTATTATATTTAGATCGCAGGCTATCGCGCTCATCAATCATAGGCTACCAGAAGCTGGGAAGTCCGTGCAGCATTAGACTGCTAATCTCACCGGAGCACAACTACTGGATATGCTAGCTGAGTGACCCAAAGTTCTACAGGCTTCTCTAACTTTGCTGAAGCCTACCATGTATAGCGTGCAATAGAATACGGAGCAAAACTGGTGATGGTGAAAATAAACACAACATTGTGATTGTACCGTTCTCCAGTGTGACCTGTAACAGTAATTCCGTATAAAGTTGCTCACTTTCAGGAGTGCTAGTGAGATGCCGAGGGAATATGACGAGATTTTGCAGCTGGCCATGGTATATAAGCCTAACAAAACGGTACATTTGAACTGAATCGCATAAACCCTGCGAACATGTTTTTCGTGTAATCGGACTTATTTTTGAGATATGCGCTAGTGATCGAAGAAAAGAGGTCTTCTCACTAATCCATCTATTTCAAACGTTTTGCCTAGTACTGCAGGAGCCCATTAATCTTGTCGACGCCTTGCAGCTTCACACAGGTTGGCACATTAATATCTGGGAAACGTACCATTATAATGTAATTATACAACGTACTTACCATTTTTTACGGTGACAAATGGGTGCAAGTGGCACTGCACCGTTTTGTACTCGCCACAAAACTTAAAGGCGAAAAACGCGACATCGCGTTGTTTTTTGAATTGAAACTTGGTATAAGGTGGAGTTTTCCAAATCAGAAGATACCGTTTCATTAAGTTGACACCTACAAGAAAGGGCTCCCAACTTTTGAAACAGCTTCATCTTGGATTGCGCCTTGCATTTCAGTTTTGTCCCGAGAAGTAATTGTTAGTGTGTGGCGCCCGAGAAGCAATGTTAGCATGTGGCGCGTATAATATCCCACCTGTGCAACCTGACCAACCATTCTATAGAAAGAAATGTCCTGATCCTTGCCACCCACGTACTTGACTTCAACCAGTACGTTGTGAAATTGATTGTATTTCCTCTGAATTTTTGGATCTGTAGTGTAGATTCATTTTGAAATGCTAAATATCTAAACGTGTTGACTCTGCGCTCAACTTCCCTTCTCGCGAGTTCAAATGGAAATTTATCACTTTCAAGCAAAATTAGTAATCCTTCTTACATTTTCAACTTTTCCAATTTTAATTTTCCAATTTCAAAGAGTTTCGTCAAAATGTGGGAGACGATGATGTTGAGATGTTAGCGACGGAGCCTCTCCACTGTCATAAACTGCAATTACCTCTGTGTAGAAATATGACAATCTTGGTCGTTGGTGAGCGTTTTCTGTGTGGTGTGGCTACAAGCATAACCCCGCGTCGTGCCGTAGTGTAAATACCACATTTTTGCTTTCTCGAATGCACTTACAACCCTGAAATGTAACTTCGATTCTTCAGCAAATGTATCAAATGTACAACGATCAAAACCCTGCTTGTTAAGCGTTTTCGGGCTTTTTCTCCTTGCCGACTGGTTTTCCTAATACTCGCTCTTCCCTGAGTCAGTACGGTAGTGCAAATATATTTAAAGGACGAATTCACGATAAGAACGAAGATCGAGGAAGGGGAAATGCCCAGTTGGGAGACAGGCGGACCTCCTGAGGGTGCTGACCAACGCGCAATTGGCAGCGAAAGATTTGACCTCGGCGATCCAGCATGGCTCAATCTTGGCGCGGTTGGCGGTGTACGCCCACCGACCATCTAATCACTCGCCGCAGGTCTATACGTGGCGAGTGATTAGATAGCAGAGAGAGCGTAGTGTTGAAGAGGGCACAGCGATGAGAGTCGCATCAATGCGCAAATCAACGGGCAAGGAAGGGGTCCCATTTCTCGGGTTCTGGGCCGTTTTCATCAGTTTTTTCTTCTTTCGTGCATCACTCACCATCTCTAACTTAATTTGAAATGGGTTGTTCTTTCGGCTAATAGTTAATTTTTCCTTTGAAGTCAATCCAAAAGGAGCATTAAGTCCACCAAAATATAATACATGAAGTCGTAAATGCATATGTTCAGGTCTCCACGCAATTTTAAGAACTACTGAATTGTATTATGCTATCGCAAAGAAAAATATTTCAACTTAGCATGCTAGAAGTTTTCTGAGTTTTCTGTTTTGTGCTTTATAGCTATTCAACTTTATTCATTTTATAGTTTTTGCACTTCTCAAACGGCTTCTAAATTTTCTATTTTTGTTTCGCTGAATTGCTTTGCTTGTTCCGCAGTTTGGAGACGTATTTTTTGTCAAGTTTTTGATTCAAATAATCAATAATAGTCCGAGGGAAAGGTCAGAAGTGAGCTTTGCGCAATTTAAAGGGCTTCCCACAAGCAAGTGAGTCTAAATACGAAGTGGTCTCCGCATAATTGCAGTGATGACTGAAGTTCCACAGTCGACGATCACGTGCGACTCAGCTTACGGCCATAACCAGATATGTATCGGACTTTGCGCCAACTCCAACGAACGGAGCTGTACGTGTTTCCACTTCCCGTATTCTCCCTTGGCGAGGAAAAATAATTATATGCTGCTAGTTTGGGGTTCTTTACTCTCCGTCTCAGAAACCAGTACCTGGTCTAGGCTGGAGCAACTGCTGTAGATCTCCTCGAGCTAGACGGTGATGGCGTATGGCTTCACCAGTTTGGCTCCGCTCACTACCGCGCGCATATCAAAGTAGGCTTTTGTGGAACTGAGCACAGCCGAACGCTTGTATTGCGGCAGCATACATGCTTTTATTGCTTTAGACTGATGTGATTAACGAAAGGTTCCTATGCTGCTGGAGATAGAGCAGTCTTCCCGTAGTTCCCGTTTTCCGTATTTCCTCATTACTCATAAACACTCATCGTTTTCGGAAATTGACACTTTCCAGCGGCCGGATAAGCTTTAGGAGGATAGCTAACACAACTGCTTCAACTGCTTACTGTGAGCCAATGGCGTAAGCAACTATCATGGTTCGGATGGTGAAAAGGTCTAGCGGTAGAAATAACTTCTGGTGGCGACGATATTGCAATAAAAACACTCAACAGTGTATCATGCTTGCATGAAACCCGACCATCTTGTTAAGATAGGAGAAGTTAGCGGTCGAAAAGACGATTTGGTGACCGCCGACAGTGTGCGGAATAAATGAAATGCTTTACTTATTGGGGCGGGCATCTAGATTAATGCTTTGGTTGAAGCCCGGGTCGTGTTTAAAGGCATGCCCCAGGATCGCACTGGTGTGGCTCTTGCACACGAATGTGAATGTATCGGTGCCAAGTGGGCCGGCAGTGAAGAAAAAAGGAAAAGAATCCGTCGAAAACGCTCAGGTTGAGGGCTCACTCACCTTCCTAATTGGCTGTGCTAAAGGAACGAGAGACTAAGCGCGAAGAGGAGAGTATGGGGCGAGAGAGCGCATCAGATGAGAGAGCACCAGACAACGGCCTGATAAGAGAGCTCGTTCGCTGCAGCTCGAGCAGCTTACTTTGCAAGCCCAAAGCGTTCTTGTCGGTGCACGTGAACGCCACATTTGTGATTGACCCCTAGGGTTCTATACTTCTGACCGAAGAGAAGAACTATAAAAAGCCTCTGCCTGGGTTGTGCCTTAAACCATAACGGCTGTACACGGATACCCTTCAAGGATTCTG
>MU868571.1:63293-75845 GCA_036418205.1 Ostertagia ostertagi
GTCGTCGCGGGACTATTTGAGGTCGATCCTCCAAAGCAATCGATGTAGTGATGCCGACAATGCTGAATTTCTACCCTTCTACCTTCTACCTTCAAAACATGAAACGATCCCATTATTGCGCCCCAATTGCAATAGCTGGCTACTTGCCAGCAATTGCCAGCTATTGCAATTGGGGCGCATTTACTGCGGGCATGTTCATACAACTCGTCCAACGAGCGTCTTCCTCCATTGCTAAGTGGCGAGGGAAGTCCCTGTTCGACGTCTTTTTTAACTTTTCTTTCATTATTGGTCAACTTTGCACCCACAACTTCATTATCGGTGGTTTTTGCCCGCGAATTCGTTCTTGGACTGTTGCTTCAAGGACAATCGTAGTTTTTCCAAGCCGTGTTAGTGGCGTGTAACATACCGCTGTGGAACCTAACCACACAAGGGAAAGAGCTACTACAGTGCAGTAGAGAAAGCATTCGACAGGAACAGTTAAACTCGGATACTTAGAAGTTCGAAGGTCAAGGCGGGCAAAAATCTGCCGAAATAGTTTTTTAGAATCCATCGTCTTTGCTTTCTTGTTTTACTTTGGACGTTTTTGCCGGTGCGAGCGCGACGATATTATGCTCCCACCCAATACAATCAGTTGACACCTTCATGGCTGAGATAATCAGCCATTCCACAACTTCGCTTACATTTCCACCATTTACTTGGCATGTGAGACACTGAAATTACAATAACTTCAACGAAAAATTCGCCTCGCTGTTTTTTGTCCATCTAATGTCGAAAAATTTGTCGCGCACAGATTTTCCAATCCTTCTGGACTGCAATGGCAAATGTCTTAGTTTCAGTGAGCAAACTCATAAGTGGTGGTGTTTTAAGATGTAAAAGGAAAGCTAGGAAGAAAACAGCTGTTGTAACGATGATCAGATGAGTTGAAAATAAACCAGCTGAATAAATAACTCCACATGACAAGGAAGGGCTCGGTAGAGGTGGCCAGGCGGTGGAGCGTTGGGTCCCGCCGCCAGACAATAACCGGCTTTGTGAAGCGTTAGCTGGCCTTCATAGAATGCCCATTTTTAAGCTCACCGTCTGATACGCGCGGTGGAGTGCGGAGCTAAAGTGGTGTCTGTAAACAACCACCATGCATTGGATGTCAGGATGATTTAGCGGTCGAATAATATTGATGCCAATGATTTTGAAATAGAAATACCCATTATCGTATATCTCTAAACATCCATCATACATTTCACTTCGGAGAGTGGACGCTCGGGCGGGATTACACTGATGATGACGCAATGCAGTGGATGATAGTTAGATGAATATATTCCCTAGAATATGGTTTCTCTCCCTATGTTCCTACGCAAATCGCAATTATCGGTCCTCCTCTGCAGCCATCATTTTCTGTCTCCCATGCATGTTACCTTCCAACCCTACACACCACTTTTTGGAATAAACGCCCCACTGCTGTTAGGACGCGCGCTATGAATTTCGCCTATCAGCCATTATCGCTCCTTATCACTTCATGTACCCATCGAACCACTCGTCCCCCCTACACCATACTCAAAATACAGCGCTCCATGCCTGCAGCGAAGCACGCTATGAATTTCGTGACAGACGGACGTACGTACAGACAGACACACACACAGACAGACATACTTAGCAAATTATATATAGGGTATGCGCATATGTGTCAAAAGGGACCAATCGTATGCGTTTCGAGGAGCAACGATCAATTTTTGCGGCGTGCGGTTTGTGCAAAACGACAATAAAAAACAAAGAAAATACGCAATTATGCACTGCGCACGTGGCGCTCCTTTCTCTTTTCTTCTCTCGCTTCATCACTATTTGGCTTCCTCTTTATCACTTTTGCTGTTTTTATGAACATTTGCGAAATGGCAGCATTGTTATCAGGAAGGTGACGCTGACGACGAGGACGACACTACGACCAGTGGGAATGATGACGCAAATTTCTGGCTGAATCAGAGGAAGTCGGGATCTCTTAATAAGTCTAGCGATAGAAAGGTATCACCATTATCGTGCTCAACTTGTGCTCAACAAACACCATGTAGCTTTACGTTAGGTTTCATTCAAATCTGAAATTGAAAACATATTGTTGTAGCAGTCGAAAACAGAAGTAGACTCCAAAACGAAGTCCAGAGAAAGCTTGAGAAGAAAGGGATCAAAAGAAGCGTCTTCACTGTTGGGTGGGAGCGTGGAAAAGAAGGAACAAAAGCAAGCACCAAAGTCATACTGGTGCTGGTCTTGACTTAATGGTTAGAGTTGGAGAACGATTAACAAAGCCTTTCTCAACAACTTATACTTACAAGTATCATCTAGAAAATCATCTCGTAAATACTCGAATTATTTACGAATAAATAGTTTCATTTTATGTATGTCTATCGTCATCGAGTGAAACATTTAAACTTGTGCACTAAGCTTTCTTGAAATTTTAGCAAACGAACGACTTAACACGTTAACGACATCGCGCGTTTTGGGTTTTTGCACCTCGTGGGACAAGGGCGCTTTTGCGAGCGCGGCCGTCACACTCACACCCGTAAATTTCGAACGATAACCTTGGGAAGCTTCAAAGGTACGAAACCATTTCAGCAATATTCAATGCGTAGAAAGTAATCGAAGATATAGTAGCGAAATTCCGATCAAAAAACGTGAAATGGTAAGAAAATTGGAATTTAAGTCCTTTTCTCTGTAGTGGATGCCAAAACTATTTTCGATGTGGATGTGTCCAAGTGAAACATATATTTTCTATCCCTTTAAGTTTGTATTTACTTTCACTACCCTTTCTCACTGACATGTTCATGAGAATAGGAAGAAAACGAGGAATGAACCGAGCTGCCAATTCCGCTGTGCTTAAAAACTTCTGCTAAACTGGAGCATATTTGATCATACCGTGACCCATGTCGTTTACAGTTATGTTATGTTGTAATCCATAGAATAGAGACAAGCAAATTGGGAAGAATCCCCGCATACGCTAGAAAAAGGGATGACAAGGGTGAGACGCGCAACCGCGTCTCAATGTCCAACGAGGTGCGCAAAGTGAGACGCGTTACCGCGTCTCAATGTCGTCAATGTGTTAACCTCAAACGTGACTGACTACTCATTGAATGACTACTTAGTCGCGCTTCATAGTTTGTTGAGAAGAACCCTGTCTACGTTTTCGTGAGATTAAAGAAGATAGAGGAAGGACTGACGTCTCTTTGGGAGCGCACTTTTTCGCGGTAACCCCTTGTCGACTTTATCAAACTTTTCTACCTTCTCCATGCGGCTTGAACCTACAAAATTATTTGGTAGCGACCTTCGCTACACTTTTAAGCACATCTGGTCCTATTACATGTTTCAGCTGAAATTTTGCCAACGTTCGATATGCCATCAGCCACCCCATGTGCCTTTCAGCCTCACTACAGAAGCTTTCCAAACTATCGTTACATAGCATATTATTCGTAATTGCTAGTACAAAAGAATGGTTCATACTATGAACTGATTCAATTCCTTTCTCAATTAGTTCAAGTCAAAAGAAGAAAATTGTGTAATATTAAAGGCTTTGGAAAGGTTGCAGCAGTAGATATAGAGCACCGCTGATAGCATTGCTGGATAGAGCAAAAATTGGGCTCTCTAATTATCACAGGATGATGCAGTCTTTCACAGTTTTTGTCAGACATGGTGCATTGAAAGCCGAGCTATCCAGAACGGCAAGAACTTTCTTTATAACTTTATCCTTCTACTTCATAAACCGCTAACTTGGTGTGTCGCCTTGTATGTATGTAACAACTTGGCTCTGCTCGCTATACCGCGCGCATGCCAAGGTAGGCACCCGTAAACTGAGATTAGCCGAGCTCTTGTATTCGGCAACACGCATAAATTCAATGCTTTGACTTATGCTATCAATTGACTGAAGGGTTATTACAGTGCTGGTGATAAGACTGTGACTTTCACATGTCAGCACCCACAATATCCGTCATTTGCCAGAAAGTAATCCGGTCTAGCGCCGATCAGGCTTGGAGTTAGCAATACAATTACTTTAGCTGCTTGCTATCAGCCCTTAGCGTAAACAACTACCATGCCTCGTATATTGTAATGGTTCAGCGGTTGAACTACTTATACCTGCGACTTTTGAAGAGAACCACTGCTGATTACCGTATCGGGACGTGATAACGTGCGGGCAAAACTGGTATCATATATACCGCTGATCGGTTGGCCTTTTCACTAATTCTTAGTGACTAATGTTAGGTGGTTTTCATTGCAACCAATATCAGCGAGATTCCGCGATTGTAGTTTCCCCTTCCTAGTGTCTGATCCGTGGTTGTTCACCCTTCACTTGAATGGTACGGCGAGGATATCAGCTGCCTCCTGGATTATGTACGGTTTGTGGAGACTATGCACGTTTGCCAAATATCTAGGCACTTACCAGGCCTGCAGTCCCACGAGGGTAGTCGGTATACTCGTGTTTCAAAGCTTCGGCAACCCCCTTTGACCACATGCGGCGAAGGGTATTCTAGCCCACGAATGTATGCCTGTGCACAGCACCTGCTGGCCTGCTACTAGTTCGATATCTACGGCATGTCCTCTACTGTGACTACCGCCTCACTTACTAGCAACATAAACTGCTTGGTATAAGCTCCTCTTTCTTTCTGAGATTTGTTTTTTCCGTTCAGTTACGTCATCGTCATCGTCATTTTTGCTTAAAGGCAAACTCCGGGAGGGGTTCACCTGTTTGAGTAGGAAGAGCTGGGTGCTAAGTTGATCGAAGGTAATGAAAAAAGCAGGAAATACCTCCAAAGAACTCCAAAATTAGAAATTCCTCTTCGTTAGTCGCTTACGAACCAGGGCTGGGAAAATTACGTGTTTGGACATGTCTACAGCAACTGTTGGCTTTGTGCCATCAACCGACACGGCCACAAAAAGTCAGCAATGAAAACTGATTTTTCTTTCCCTATTTTTTCTATTTTTCTGTGCTTTTTTGTTTGCTTCCTATCTTAAAATTTTTTCTCACTAGAATGATGACAACGTTCTCGAAAATGGTCGTAACATAGGCTTTGATGTTGATTTTAGCAGTTGAAATCAGCTAATTAGCGGCGCCAATGCTCTAACCTAGGCTCCTAGCGCCGACACCTTAGGCCCCGTTCATAGATCGCTGGTTAATGCGATTTAGCGATTATGCTGACAGGAAGACATACGTATCGATCTAAAATTTGCCGATTACGCGATAAAGCGATTTGATGAGGTGGCGGTTATGTTCGAAGGAGAAGGGTGCACATTGATCGAACTGACGCCTCCCAATAACCATTCGTCGATACGATATGTCAACGATCTTTCAGTCGATACGCATATATTTCTTTCAGCATAATCGCTGTATCGCCATATCGCGTTAACCGCGATCTATGAACGGGGCCTTATCAAAACGCCTCGCCACTTCTGCACATGGTCTGCCCTTGCGTACTGCCGCATATTTGACGGGGAAAACCCAAATTTGCCAGAAATCCCGAAATTTGCCTTTAATGAGTTTATTAATTCTTTTAAAACAGTGTTTTCTATTCCCGTTCATGTTGTTTTTCGGCTGCTGAATGGTCCAATTCTTGCTCGGCTAGTCACCTCTTTCCTACTTCTCATTTGGTTTTTGTTCCTTTTCTCCGTAACGTTGCTAGTACTAATAGCACAGTTACTCGACTTTTCTTAACGATTGTGGCGCGCCTTTCAGCGTTAGAAATAAAGCAGTGAATAAATAAATCTGCGCCCTTGCGAACGGCTAGATCTCACCCACCAGAATGAGCCACTCACTTGACTTCTCGTGGGTCGTGCTTTTCACCTATTCACGTTTGCGCCAATTTTTGATCATGTTAAGTATGAATGGTGCACCCAAAGCGCTATGTGGGAAATTTTCCTCCGTCGCGCACAGTGTTCTACCATACGTTCAAGGTTAAATGATGTCTTATCGACAAATTTGTTTATATTGCTTATCCAGGCACTGATTACTTCTCGGAATGTCCGGGTGAAGATCATTCTTAGTACGCTTACCAGACGGATGGCTTCTAAGTGCAGCTGCCCTTCAGAATATGCAGACTATGAAGACAGGTAGGGAGGTTTAGGTTTTAGCTGGTGCATCCTTGAGGCCTTGCTAAATACGACGAGTCTGCTCCAATGCCCCGTGTCTTCTGATAGCGCCTAGATGTCTTTCTGCTGCCAACTGGCACGGTAACTATGGACATAACGAAGTTCAGGCGCGATATTATGTATATAGTTTTTTTTAGCGAAGGACGAGAGTCGAGAATAGCGGGCGGAGGAAACCTCGTAAGTATCGAAGCATCGAAGGGCTCCAATTTGATTGGAGCTAAAATATCTGCGATTGATCATTACTGCGAGATAATTTCAGAGCGTCTACTACGTTATAGGAGATGGTTATGTGAGTATCATTTACTTTATCTACTTCATCTCGAACCAGATTGGTCCCCCGTCAACCGCCGGGACCTTCCTTTCCTGCGCAAGCTTTCTATCCTCCGCTATGGTCCCTTCCTCCTGTGACACCAACACCTCGTGGAAGTGACGCGTATGCAACACAAAGGTGTTTCATATAGTAGAGAGGCATCGCCATAATCATGATATGACGGTAGATTTTGCGCCTCCCCTCCCCATCCTCCCTCCACTGCCTGCTGTTACTGCACTACCATGTGGAATGACCGGTGTTGTGCTAAGTGTTTATATAGCCATAGGAGTGTTATCACAACTATCCTGCTACAAAACATTGATATCTCAAGTCCTGCGAAGCTACCCGATTTGTTAGCGGTTGTTTATTCCATGAGCTTCCTTATCACTCACTTCATTTTGCGGACGGACAGACAGACATACAAACCGACACACCAAGTTAGCGGTTTATAAATAGAAGGATATCCTTCTGTGTCGGTTTGTATGTATGCTTCGTATAATGTATGCTATACGAAGTTATGTATGTTAAGTACGTATGTCCTCTGCCGTCCGCAAAATTGAAGCGTGTGATAAGGAGTCATGTAATTCCGAGAAAACAGCCGCTAAGAATCGGGTAGTCTCCTCATGTATAATGTTTTGTAGCAGGTTGGAAGCGACCACAGCGTTAAGACAAGAACGCTTACGCAGAAAGGAGGGGGGGGGGGGGTGCGGTTGGCGGGCGCGGACTAAATCTAGTCTAGAATAAAATTCATTCTGTGACCTTCTGGACCTTTAAAAATGAAGTGATTTTCTTCAGCGCGCCTTTCAGCATCTCATACTGCGAACATGGTCTATACGCACGTTAGTAGGAAGTTGAGAATTGACGATCTTTTTTTTTTTTTTTTTTTTTTTCGTGCGACAGACACTTGTTAAGAAGGCTGCCCTAGATGCATGCGTATCGAATCAACCGTCACGTTGGACAAATTTCAAAAATTTTACGACCCTCACCCCCCCCCCCTCGTTGTTACTAATAGTATTTTGAATATTTTATTCTGAGAGTCCAAAATATGTGAGGGGGCGGGGAAATATCAACAGTGAAACGGCAATTTTTTCTCTTAGCACTCACCATAGCGTAAAGGGTCACACTATACATCCTCACCCCCTTTCTTTGGCCAAAATTACGACCCCCCCCCTTGTTGGACTTTGTCCAACGGACGCTTGACCCTGACGCCTATCGGTTTGTCAATTCCTCCCAGTAAGCGGTCGCCCAATCTCCTACAAGCATTCCTCCAACCGATACGCATCATTTCTTCGTGCTCAATCGACTAATCGCCTGCATCGTCAACTTTAGACAGCACCCACCTTGATTCAGTTTTCTTGCTACTGTGAACTGCACACAACGGCAGTATGAGATGGACAAGATGTACTGCAGGAGCCGCTTCATTTGCGTTTGCGCAAAACCATAATGAGCGAGTGGGTCTGGAGCGGTCTTCCATGTAGTTACCAAATGCCACCATTTCACGCAGATTTGAGAGATAGTCTCGGTTGAAGATCAAATTGCTGTGGTTCTTGCGCTTGAATACAGATGTATCGGTGAGAAATGGGCCGGGCAGGCTAAGAAAAAGAGAAAAAAAACACATCGAAATACGCTCAGGTTGAGACTCACTTACTTCGCAGTCGACAGTTGGTAAGTGCCAGTTGGAGAACACTAGGGCGGTGAGGAGAGCATGGCGCTAGAGAGAGGAACAGATGAGAGGGCACCAGACTTCACCTGACAAAAGAGAAAAAACTGCAGCTGCTGCATCTCACTTTGCATGGCCCTAGGTTCCTGTCGGGTGATTTTCGTGCACGGTAATGCCATATCTGTGATGTAGTAAAGACGTAGATAGAATACATACTAAAGACATACAAAGTTTCACGCACGAAGATTCGAAGAGAAACAAACCTAATAATAGACTCTATGGACAGTCGTAGGTAAGTCGCGTGAGGCCAAAGGGTGGGACATGGAAAGAAGTGCGCCTTCTGGCGGCCACGTATGAGGCGACGTATTGAAAGCATCGCGTTGAAGCGTGCGATTTGAGAGAATAAAGGCCAAACCATCATAGAGTAAGATTCCGGGTAGAATTCGAGATGGTTCATACAATAGTCAAAGCGTCGAATAAAATTTTCTAGTGGGCCAGCATTTTGCCCCAAAAAACCAAGTGGGAAGTTCTCGCCTTCCCGGCATCGGTGACAGATGTCGGCGGAAATTCTAACGCGTAGCATTCCTTCCGGTTTTTCGAATTTTTCACAAGAACAAATGCAGTTTTTGTGTTCTTTTCGTTCTTATCGTAAGTGCTGGGTCTCAAGTCAGCGAATAATGGATGAATGGAATCATGATTTTTCCAAGAAGGATTCCTTCAAGGCTCCTTGTCCCGAACTCAAGGCAAAAAATCCGTCCCAGGCAGCAGGACTACACCATGTATACCATATAAGACAAAGGGTGACTGATAGTCTCAACGGCGTGACATACGCTCTGCTTTCTACCTCAGGGGTCGTGGTCTAGGCGGCCGCATTGAAAAACAACAGGAATCGGGACAATCAGCCCATTCCAAAAATCTAATATAGCACTCCTGCGTCCTGTCTATCAATCTATTTGATATGGAAGGTGTGAACGATTACATTCGGGCACGGCTAGCGACGAATTGCTTTCTGGAAGGACCTCTCCCCCAATAAAGGAGGCACACGCTACTTCCGCTACTCGCTGCGTGACAATGGCGTTACGATAGCCGATACTTCCATTCTGTCGTCATGCACTATGGCCCATAAATGCACTCTAACTCGTATTCATGTAAAAATGTAAAAAAATGTAAATGTCAATGTAAAAATCACAGCAATGAATATCACATAGACTTGTAGGGAAGGAAGTGGTTGCTTATTCATTCCATATAATTTCAGAGAGATATGTTCGTGGCAATAGGGCTGATGCTCGGATCAATTCTACCAATTGTCACCGCTGCAATTCACGAACAAGTTGCTCCACTTTTGGTCGTTATTAATCTAGGCTTTAAGGTAATCCCTTTTGCGGTAATGATTCCGTCAGTTCGAGTCATATTTGCTGCAATGGGTCAACTCGGTGTCAGAGGAAGCAATCTATTGAAACTGCCCGCGCTTGCAAAACTTTTACGCAAAATCTATGAAACTGGGTTGCCTCTCTAAACAGGCGGATGGACCGCATGTGGAAACCACACACGGCCGTCATCCGAGCCAATTGCAGGGAATTTTCAAACCGTTTCTGCAGTTATCGAAACCTCTGGGTCTGTGAGACGGTCAATCTATCAATGTGATATTTCTCTTTTTTTTTCTTAGCGCTTGTGTCGCTAAGAGAGACATTGATGTGAATGAGCCACTTATAGAGCTTGACGGTACTGAGCCTTAGGGAGAGAAAGGGGTTCTGGGGGAGGACGTGAGGAACATTTGTTCTCCCTCTCGCTTTTCCCCGCTCCTGGGCTTGTGTAGTCCTAATGTTACCAGTCAGCGCTTTTTGGATGCCATGTTTGAATGCCTCCTACTCAGATAGACCTGCAGGAGAAACCTCCGAGTTACGGGCCGCAGCAGTGTCGGCAGCATATGCTGCCGGCACGCCCACTAGTCTATGACTGGCTGGCTCGCGTCTGCACACAGTAACCCGTGTGGTGGTAGCCAATCACGGACGAGTGGGCGTGTCGGCAGCATATGCTGCGGCCCGTAACTTGGAGGTTTCTCCTGCAAGTCTACCTGAGTAAGGATACACCCTCTTCTTCATTTCTTCCACCGCTTAATCTCGACACGCGCCTTGAAAGACAGTTAACACGATGGCTGGAAGAGCGATTTTGGTGACGTATGTGCGCGTGGTTGGTGAAAAGGCGTTTGGACGTGGACCCACCTGGTACACCCCACTCAGCCCACTGATGGCCCTAGTACACCAATGGCGTCCAATGACGTCATCAGAACCGCTCCATCCTCCAGCCATTGTGTTTACTATCGAAGTGCACGAGGCCTGGGACCTGCAGGAATCGTTTGGAAATCCGGAAGCTCTATGGCTTTCCAATGAAAGTCCCCAAGATGAATATGAGGGCAGCTACTTGCGCGTTGCGAAGAATGCTCGTCAAGTGATTGCAGCAAAACTGGGAGGGGTAGATACGGATTTGAATAAAGAATGTTGTTGCTTCTTAACACTAGGCCTTACTTAAACCTTCACGATTCGATCAAATGACTTACCCCAGACTCGGAATTTTCCGAGTTTCAGCAATTCGCGCCCTTCCTGCACATCTCTGAAGTTAACCGCAACTTCATAGACACTGAGATTGCCAGCACGCACAGTTTGGAGGTCGTAGCCCCGATCAACGCTCAATGGGCCTACATGACCGAGCCTCCTTTCTGACGCCGATGGATTATTGAGTGTACAAAGCAATGAATCGTGCATCCAGCAGTTTCCCACTAGTCATTCAATATGTATGAAGGCAGAATTGCCTCTTACGATTTAGACACTCCAACGCGAAGTGGAACATCTTGACCCATAACGGACGATGTGCAACACATGGTCTCGTACGATTGTTTCTTTTGATTTTAATGTTTCTAATGATCTAAATGTACCCGTGTATACTCTCAGCAATGCGGAATAACATATGTTTCCAGGACCCGACTGGATTTCGACAACCATTTTTAACCTAATGAATGGCCCCCCCAAGCCCCTACCCAGGGTCAAGCGAGGCGTTGAGGAAAATTTGGAAATACGACCCCCCCCCCACCACCCTCCGCCGGAGGCCGAAGTCCATGAAACAACCCTCTTCAAAAGCCGAACTATGAAAAGGTTGAAAAGCTTGTTTAATTCTCCCCCAAAACTGCTCATAAAAAAGCCCTGCTACCCCACCGCCCACAAAAAAATTCGTTTAAGAAGTACAAAAGTGAAAAAGTCAAAGAATAATCATTATTGATGAGTCCTACCAAACGAGCAAACGAGAAACAGACCAGAAAACGACAAACTAGCCACTAAAAATGGCATACTATGACAACATCTCTTCTTTATTTATTTCCTCCACAAGACTTACCAAATTCTAGTACTACACAGATTGTGGTTCTCAATTTGCACGTAGCCCTTCAGTTGAAAGAAGCTTTTTAACCGCCTTCGCCAGCTGTGTGTTGACTGGACTTTGGCGTTGACCGTGGAGCAGCTTATTTACTATTGAAATTTGAACAAATATTCAAATGATTATAACTTTCTTCAAAGTGACGAATTTTCAATCTGAAAGCAGATTTGGAAGTTTTGTGAAGAGCTTTTTCTAATCAGTATTGAAATTACAAAAAGTTATAAGAAATAACAAATTTAGATCAATTAACGAGGAAAATTCGAGATGAGCACGAGTTTTTACACTTTCCGAAGCAACAACTTGCTTCATTTTCGTCAAATTCGAAAAGTTAATATGGCAGACAAAACTAGAAGATTTTCTATCAAACGGTTGCTAAAGCAGCTTATACGTCCAGTATTCAAAAAATGGCCACGTTGAGGATTTTCAAAATTAACGAGGAAAATTTGTGATGAGTGCGAGTTTTTTTACTTCCTAAAGCCATAACTCCGTTCAAACTCATCCAATCCGAAAAGTAAATACGCCATCATAAACTAGAAGATTTGCTCTATCAAATGCTTACTAGAACTGCTCCAAACGTCCAGTATTAAAAAAACGGCTACGTTGAGGATTTTCGCACGAGTACCGCCGAAAGGTACTTTTTCGCTACATTGGCACTATTTCAACGGCTGTATATCCTTTTAAGGGCGATTATGTACTAAAGTAAGAGCAGATTTGGAATCACTGCTTTTCTCTTTCTAAGAAAAGTGATTGATTAGCGTTTCTCAACTTTAAAGGTTACATGTTTATAAATTTAACCCTGAAGAGTCCGTTAACGCAATGTTGAATGGTGTACACCTCCCTGTAAATGCGCACGGACACTTTCAGAATTCTCTCGATTGTTCCTGAATTGAGGTTGTTTGTCCAAGGAGCCGTAGTTGAAGCGCGCGCAACAACTAGACCCTTTCTCGGATGCGCCGTGTACCTCACATCCCTTCAGATTCGGGGTCTTACTTGAAAGATGAAATATCTCTTGGAAAGCGTGCGCCATTCAGACTCTTTAACT
>MU868571.1:75945-89582 GCA_036418205.1 Ostertagia ostertagi
GCTATCATTTCTAAATCTCTACTAATTTCGCGATTTGAGCACCATACTAGACCACCTTAATTCATCCTTATCACGGAAGATGCCTCGGGAAAGATTGTTACGTTGGTTTGTATGATTAGGAGGCAAACCGAAACAGTTCTTTTTGAATTATTTGAGGAACTTCTTTGATTGCGTTGGTGTAGAAAAAGTGCATCAGGCGGCGACGCGCACGCGAAAAAGTTGTGAAAGGGGTGTGACTAAAACCCCTTTTCTGGTATTCAGAGGGCCGTTCAGGAAAAATTAACCATGGTTCTGTGGTTCCCGCATGTGCCCCTATATCATGCAAAAGACCGTTTTGAAAAAGCTTGGCACACCCTGAAAGACCTCCCTTGTTAGTGTGATTTCATTTGGAAACCTCTATAATCCTATCTATACTCTCATGAACGAATTGTCTTTAGTTGTTCGTTTCCTTTGTGGCTTATTCGGCGACAGCCCAACGGAATGGAAAAATGATGATTTTTGTTGCCATAATTGCGGTGAGTTATCAAAAGAACTCAAAGAATTAGGGGATCTTGGTTGCTTATTGAAAGGGACACGAAATCGTGGTTGCATTTGTGGAAGCCAAAAGGGTCGAATCCATATTGAGCATTGAGAAGGATGAAACGATCAAGTCGAAGTATGGAGAAAGTTAAACTTTCTGGTGGACACACAGGCGGGCCCCCTAAGGGTGCGGATCGACGCGCTATTTGCAGCAAAGATACGCCCCCAACGATTTAGCATGGCCCTCCCCGCGGCGCTATCGGCGCGGCACGCCCACCGACTGGCTAACCACTCGCCGCAGGTCTCTAGCCGTTTAGCAGAGAGAGCGTTAGCGTTGAAGAGGGCAGCACCGATGAGAGTCGCATCAATGCGGAAATCAACGGGCAAGGAAGGGTCCCATTTCTCGGGTTCTGGGCCGTTTCTCATGGTTTTTTCCATCCCTGCACCACTGACTACCTCTACCTTCACTTCTGATGGGCTGCCTTTTTATCGCAAATTCCCCGTCTTGTCTTGAAATGGAGTCTGACCATGCCTCCTAGAGCCCTGGAAGCGTGACCGAAACGATTTTTTTGCCTCTAAGCCATCAAATTCACTGTCTTTAAACGCTTTTTCCGTGATATGAGGATGTGTGCAATGGAGTTCATCCATGGAATAGTACATAGGTGCAAAGTGACCCCGAAATGAAGAAGGAACTGAATGAGACCGTCGTAAAACCCCTGAACGAGCTCATGTTAATGACTGTCTTGACTTCGGGCATTGTACGAGCCTACGGCTGAGAGTATTTACCATTGCAAGAAGTCCTCATGAAGGAGATTTAAGAAAGTATGATGACGAGCGAACCACAAACAGGCAACAGGTGGTTAGAGAGAGTGACATCGTTTCGGGCTTGGAATCACCATTCCTAGATTAGTTCAATGAATCGACCAATAGTTTTGATTGTACTTTCAGGGCGTTGCATGCGCCGTGACAGTTTATTATGATATAGTAGCGTTCACGACGTTTTCCGATTCTGACTGTGAGTGGTAGTATCAATTTGTACTTCATAACACTACAAGCTTCCTTGAAGGCAAGAATCAGGATTACATTGATGGGTTGATTCCACTCAAATGTGAAAGTAGGGATGGGAGGTGGACCGCCAGTGGAGAAAAAGGAAAGAAAATCCTGAAATACACAGGAAATACGAGCATTTTGCTCTGCTGTGGAGAAGTTCAAAAGACAGGCAGGGAGATGAGAGATAATGTGAGCGCGGAGAGTGGTAGAGAAGTCCGAGAAGAGAGAGCATAGCAGATCAACGCAGCGACGCAGACAAGATATCGAACGGTGGGCGGACCATGTTAAGTTTGGTGGAGTCTGTTAGAAGTCCATGGCGCCTAGGGTCCTAGTGACGGTTTCGATGTAGAAAGGTGGCGCTACCTTTGCACTTGCGTACCCAGCACTTCTAGCCATGGTAAGGGCTTCTTAGGTGGGTCTGAGCCCGAACTTTGCCTTTAAGTACCCTCTATTGAATAGTACACTATGATAGTAATAACAACCAAGCCAATAGTGAATAGCCAAATATGCGTAATTATAGCTTTAAGTAGATCATTACAGTTTCCACAATTTATCTTCGCATCGATACAGGCGGCACTCGATCTCATAAGTGAGTTTTGTTGTGAAATTTATAAGAACCACCACATTTCGATTACAGTGTGCTGGGTAGACGAAGCGCAATACACGGGCGCAATACGCACTGCATTATTCAGTCCCCACTTTGTTTCTAACACCGATGCCTGTTAAAGCGAGGGATTACGAATAAGATAGGCGTTTCGGGCTCAGAGTGTGGGGATGCTGAACAATGCCTCAGTGGCGAAAAGCAAAGAAATCCGTCGAGAACGCGCCAAATGAGACCCTTTTCTTTGCCCGTTGACCTCCGGACGAGCTAGCAACCAACCAGAGGCCGTTTGCAACCGGTAGCCGCTATCATTGCAGCAAAGATTCGATTGAATGTATGCTATACGAAGTTATTACGGACACACACTCGGAAGTGGAATATATCATCCCAATTGATAGATAATTGATGCCTCCTAGCACACAGTTGATGGGCCGGAGCTAACATCGATGGAGGCGGACTCGAGATGAACTGTCAGCAGAGTCAACCCTGCGATTGCGCAGTTGTTCAAACGCGACACGTTTGCGCAGTGTCGCGAGATCTCTCGAACGTGAGCGCTGCGAACTGCGCAACGCCATGTATGGTTGACCCTGCCCCCGGGGCGTTGAAACTAGCGCGCTTTGGGCCGACAGGCAATCAGGGTCAACCGTTACGTTGGACCGATATTGGAGCGACGTTGGACCGATGTTCACCGCTCTCCGCGCCGGCATTCACTCTCGCCACCCGCGAGCCGTCTGTGTCTCCGTGCGTACGTTCACTCTCGGCATTACTCTCGTCGTCGCGTTGGACTTTGTCCAACGGACGGTTGACCCTGGTTCATATCTCGCTTCCTAAGGCCCTGACTACTCCCTCCACGGTGCATGTACTTCCATGCTTGCACACACTTTATCGTGATCTCTCGCTTTGAGAAGCCGATTCTTGCTCGGGAGATGAGGGGCACCTGTGGTCTCACTGGGTGGGCAGTCAGGGATATTTCACGTGCTATGCAAATTCAAAAGTTCTTGACTGAATAGAGGCTGAACGCGGCGCATCTAGTTGGGGCTAGCTTTTACTTCCCAGACAGTACCTTCTCATGTAAAATGGGAGTAGCGCCTCATGATCTCATCCCTGGAATGGATGAGTGGGGCATCCACTTGCTAGACTTGCGAGCGAACAATTTGGGGGAGATCACCTGTATCACCTGTCGTCCCGTTGATCATCGAATTGCTCGAGCGGGCGCCAGCAACGTCTCCATTCGTCCCTGTCGCGTGCAAGAGTTGTCCAGTGGACCCTCCTCGCTCGAGGGACACGATGTCCTTCATTCCTTTCGTTCAGAGCTTTCGTGAAGAAGTCTGACCATCGGGCCGGCGGTCGTCCAGGTGTTCGTTTGACGTCCCGAGGGATCCAGTCGGTAACCGCTCTGGTCCAACGGTCATCGCAAAATCGCATGACGTGTCCGGCCCACCTTATCTTCGATTCCTTGGCGAAAACGGCAGCGTCCCTGATCTTCGATCGTTGGCGTAGTTCGGCACTCCGGATTCCCCTCTGCACTTGCGTGTATAGGGTTACTCCTAGCATCGTCCTCTCGACAGCGCGTTGGATAACGCTGACCGCATGCTCGTCCTGCCTGCGCAGAGTCCAAGTCTCTGAGGCGTAGGTTAGGGCAGGAAGGACAGCGGAATCGAAGAGGTGGGCACGGAGCCGGATGTTCTTCGTCTTCTTCACTACTCCCTCGATGTTCTTATACGCTCCCCAAGCCGCTCGTTTCCTCCTGCTCAGCTCTGGAGCTAGATCGTTCATCATATTGATTTCCCGACCTAGGTACACGTAGCTGGAGCATTCGGTGATGTTCGTTCCGTTGAGCGTGAATGGGGCATCAGGAACCAATCCGTTTCTCATAAACATCGTCTTCGTTAGGTTCAGCTGTAGACCAACCTTACCACAGGCGCAGTCGAAATCAGCCAGCATTCGCTCCGCTTGCTCGATGTTCGGCGTTATAAGAACGATGTCGTCAGCAAAACGAAGGTGGTGTAGTTGCCGGCCGTCGACCTTCACTCCCATGTCTTCCCATTCCAGTTGACGCATGACGTTCTCGAGAGCGGCGCTGAAGAGTTTGGGCGAGATGGTGTCGCCCTGTCGAACCCCTCTCTTGACGTCGATGATGACCTCCTTGTAGAATGGTGAGATTCTGGTCGTAAAGTTGCTGTAGAGCTCACGAAGAATCTTGATGTACTGAGTAGGGACGCCCTGGTTGCCCAAGGCTTCGATGACCGCTTCTGTCTCCACAGAGTCGAAGGCCTTCTTCAAGTCGATGAACGTGAGACAAAGCGGCATCTTGTACTCTCGTGAAACTTCAATGAGTCTTGTAACCGTGTGGATATGGTCGATCGTGCTGAACCCTCTTCGAAACCCTGCTTGCTCGCATGGCTGTCCTTCATCTAGTATTCTGCCGATCCTGTTAAGGATGACTCGAGTGAATAGCTTGTAGATTACAGACAGCAGGCAGATTGGGCGATAGTTGCCAATGTCGTCCAGGTCTCCCTTCTTGTACAGCAACACGGTCCTGCTGGTTTTCCACGGAGTGGGTACCTTGCATTCCGACAGGTAGCGCGTGAAGAGTCGAGCCAGAGTTTTGATGATGACTGGCGGCGCATTCTTCAGATGTTCCGGTTTGACCCTGTCGAGACCGGGTGCTGTACGATTCTTCACCGACTTGATGGCGTGTCGGACTTCGGAAGAGAGAACTGAGGGGACGACGTATCCATCCTGTTGCAGTTGATAAGTGGGCAGATGGACATGGCTATCGAAGAGATCCGAGTAGAAGTCGTGGATGACTTTCTCCATTGCCCTTCGGGATGCAGTAACTGTTCCATCCGGACGTCGGAGGCAGGTCATCTTGGTCTTGTAGCTGGCAAAGCTTCGGCGGGCATTGCGGATGCTCCTCCCAGCCTCTGCTGCTTCAGCTAATACTGCTGCTCTTCGCTCCTTGAGATCTTCCTTTATCGCCTCTCTGCATAGCTTCGCAAGCTCGGACGTGAGTCGGTGATTGCCTGCAGCTCGTGCGGCTCCACGCTGGCGTATCAGTTCGAGAGTTTCCGGAGACAGACGTCCCTTGGTGACTTTCAAACTCTCTGCCTTCTTGCCACAATCGTGAAGATGTTCAACGAGCCGATAGTACTCCTCGTCGATGTTTTCGATGACGGAATCCTCCCATAAGCTGACGAGGGAAGCGAAGTGATCCCAGTTGATGACTGTCCTGGGGCTTCGCTTCCTGAACTTCGAGGCTCTCTCAACACGCATCGAAAGTGGAACTTTGCGCGCGGAGGACGATGGTCCGATCCCGTGTAGAACTTCGGAACAACAGCGACGTCGGTCAGGCAAAACCTTCGATTGAAGATGATGTGGTCTATCTCGTTATGGAACTGTCCATCAGGTGACTCCCAAGTCCAACGAAGGTGAGGGGGCTTTTGGAACTGTGAGTTACCATGGATGGTGTTGGTCGACATGATAAACTCCGACAGTCTCTCACCCTGCTCATTCCATTCCATTCCGTGAGTACCGATGTGAAGTTCTTCAGCCGTTCTTCTTGGGCCAATCTTAGCGTTGAAGTCGCCGACGATGACCTTGAAGAAGGTATGATCTTCCTTGTAGAACTTCTCCAATTCCATATAAAATGCTTCGTGTTCCTCCTCGTCGTAGCTGGATGTTGGTGCGTAGGCGACGAAGATTGTCAAAGCAGGAGTTGAACCACATCTTCTCAATCTCAAACGTCCGATTCGGGTCGTAAGGCTTTCGTACGAATCGATGTTTATGGCCAAGTGCGTGTTGACGAGGACACCCACACCGCCAACGCCTCTGCTGTCGCATGTTCCAAGGAACAGTTCTTCTCCAGTATCGAAAACGGCGTGTAGCGGGCGGTGCCTTCTCGTCTCGGTCAGTCCGATGACGTCGTACTTGATCTTCCTGGCCTGCATCATCAGATCTTCGATGTGAGCTTCGGATGCAAGCGTTCGTGCGTTGAAAGTACAGATCGCCATCTTAGTCCTTCTTCGTTTAGGCAGCCTATCCGGGCCCTGAGATTCTAGCAGCCTCTCCCGAGCGGTCCTACCCAACGCTGCCGTATTGGGGGCTCCCTCAGGTTCAGGGGAATGAGGCCCATCCATATTGCTGTTTCGTATAACCCAAACCAACAACCGAGTTGAAGGCACACGAGTAGCTTGCCAGGCTCTGTCGTGCGGGCTAGGATAGACCTCCAGGTAGTTAGCCACGCTATCCTGGAGCGGAACAAGGGGCTTATTTCTTGGAGGCGGCCCCGAATCGCCTCCCATGTACTTCCCAGTCACTTGAATGCAAGCTTTTGGCTGTGCCGACATGCAGGATACCAACCGCACACACACAGAGCGCACCACACACGCAAGCATGCATGGATGCGCCTGAGTGGAGACAGCTGGTATGAATCAACACAGCACTACAGAAACAGGGAGTCCATCCCCTGAATCCACCTGCGTCTCAGGGCAAGTACATGGTGGCTTTTGGTCCGCGATTTACCCCCTATCCGCCACCTGGGGTCGCGCCACGTAGCCTCGCCACCAACCGGCTCGAGATCTTTCAGTGAGAGAGGACCCTCAGTGAAAGAGATCCGTGGAAGGGAGGGCAGGTACTGAGGCTAATTCGGATGGATCCCCTTAGAATTTTACGCTGCTGTACAGTTATTATTAGCCTTGTGCCACCCGCGATTCAACCCCACGCTTTCATCGCCATTTCAAGGCTTTCACAGATTCCATGAAATTAGGAGATGGTAGGCTCAGTTGGCGAAAAGTGCGATCTGATCTGTTCAACTGTGCAAGGTACTGCAGTGCATCAATCCCAGCGCCATGTTTCCGCTGAATGTCAATGCTCCTACGAACACGATTCGATTTCAGTCTACATCCACGTGACATACTTCGCTTTCGTGCTGCTGTAGCTTGTTCAAGAAAACGAGGACACCCACAACGGACTTCTATACAAGACCTTTCACTTTTTTCAGCTCACATTAACCATATCGATTTTGCCGATACTGTAGAACGTCGGGTGTATGCAAGCATTTTTCTGTTTAATAAAATAATTTCATGTGGTTATTGCACACGGGATACGCTGTGCCGTGGAAAAAAAAGTATCAATAAAATGTGTACAACACACTTCTCAAGAACAAAGAAGCAATCAGATGAGGCATTGTTGCAAACAAGTTGCGGAATCCGGTAGTACCACATAGTACTGCAGGTTCTCGATGTTCCCGCTATAAGGACTCCCCCCCCCATTCTCCAGTGAAACTGCCCAAATTCAGCATAACTCATTGTTGAGATATGTGCGCGCTTTTCCTCCCGAATTCATGGACGTCAGTTTCAGAAGGTGAATAATAGTCTTCAATCGGCGCTTAAAAGGCCGCCAGAAACATGACATATTTATGGATTTATTCATAGATAGATTTTTTGCCACTCATCAAATTAAATAGAGAAATATAGCGTACATATGCTTCACGAAGTTGCCTGTGGGTCTGAAATATTCAATACTTTATTAAGGGAATAGGTATTATGAGCAGGTGAATAAATAAAAAATGATGTTGTGCATGGAACGGCCACAACACGATGTGGGCCTGTATGAAAGTCGGACAAAGCGCTGGAACGAGGCCGATTCGAGCTTACTCATGCAAAAGTGGTAAAAATCGAATTTCATAGATGTTTTGGAAAAATTTCGAAGCGATAAGTGATAGAGCAATAACGATGGAGAGTGTGGCAGCAGGCCACATTTTCACATTGATCATGCTAAAGCAGGCACTACAGGGTGGCGAAAAATGACGTGCGCACGACACTTTGCTCAGCTTCATACAATGTGTGAGGGAGTCATGCGTACTTTTTCTTTTCAAAATATATGTTTGTTGCTAATTACCAGCTTGGAGAAGAAAGCGGTTGTTCTCCAAGTTCCGGTGAGGACTGCTCAAGTTGCCTCGCGATTACGAGGCTGGAAATAGAGTTGGGTTAGCTCACGATCCCTTCGAGGCTCACAGTTTCTTTAAAGGAACTTCGTTCAGGACGTGGAGCGCTTTTTCAAAGTGGTTTGCTGCATGTTACAGGGGCTCTGCGTGCAACATAAAACTAGGTGATCGTTTTTTCTGCACGGCCCTGTATTTGCCTGAGAAGCGACAAAAACATTCCTTTGGAACTGGAAAATCAGCATTTTCAATATGTCTGGAGCATTTCTAGCATTCAATGGTCGCATATTGGAAGCTCACTGAAAAAAAATATTAACTACTCATGAAACAGACATATACACTGCGTTTCATAATTATAGGTCCACCCTAAATTTTTGCTATTCCAAAGTTGCTGTGCATTTTTGGAAAATGCCGCTATTACCAATAGTTTCCCCATAACGAAAAACCTTGATACTTGATTTCTGGAGAAATCTCGATTCAGAATTATTAAAATATCTTTTTAGAACGTATTTTCACCGTTTCGCAAATATGACTACACATCACTTGTCGAGAGATTTTATTATAACAAAAAAACGTCACAAATTTTCAATAATGGGATGGTCCTCCATTAATCATAAGGAACACAATAATACGTTTTGGAATGCTGGTAACCAAATTAGCTATTACATTAGGATCGAAATTTGTCTGTGGGCCGATAATCGACGTTTTCAGCTCTTCCACTGTTCCGTTTTGATTTTCTTTTTAAAAAACTAAAAAAAAACTTTCTGATTTAGAGAACATGCGGGCCATTAGAGATTTGCCACATTTCTTCTTCCACATTCCATCTGGCGTGTAAGGACCGGCATGGACAGCCGCGTTATCGTGCATAAAAATCAAGGATCGAGGGGATTGTTGTCGAAAAAAATGGTAAACTCGCTTCAAAAGAACTTCACGATACCCTATGGAATCTTTGTGAACGGAAACAAAAGCGAGCTCTAGCCGCTCAGTCGTTCAAAGGTGCCTCAAACCATAAGGGATTCTCCGCCGAAATTACGTTACATTGAAACCATCTGCGATTTTCACGGGATCCTCCTGTACCCTCTTTTTCTATCAGATCCACCTAGAATAAACTTTTTCACGTCGATCTCAGATCACCTGTAGCACGAAACAAGGAGGTAGAGTCCAAGATCGCGAAGGGTCTTAACAGCCACACCTTCGCTCATTAAGTTGAGCCCTTTTCCACGGAGAAATGGAGACGTGCGATCTTGTAGCGCTCAAATAATCTTGGAACGCTCTTCATCAATCCGTGAAGATGTTATTGCTCTGCTGGCTTACTCACCACACGGTGGTTTTGCTCACGGAAGGCCGCATTTCAGCACGGACTTTGTTCGGACTCCTTGTATAATTCGAGAGAAGACGCCCAATTCCTCCTAAATTTTGAAGGAAACGCAGTCTTCATTTACCTACTCTTCTTCCGCACTGACCAGGATTTTGCACATAGTTGCTTATGCAGTATGAGCCGGCCGACATGGGAGGAAATTCTGCTCCTCAGCCATCCCACTTCAGTAAGTGCTCTGGCTTGAGCTTGTTACTGGGAAGAGAGGCGAGTAACACGAGGTATGGTAAACTCGATGTCGACTGAGCTCACATATATCCCCGCTTCCCTGATTCCCTTCACGGATCGTGAGAAATGGAAACTTTTTATGAGTGGCCCGATATTCATGAAACGGTGAAAATTCGTTCTAAAAAGTTAATTGGGTTACTTGAGGGGGGAACTTTGTCAGAAAAACACTATGAAGGTTTTCCGTGATGAGGAATCTAATGGTGATAGCAGCATTTTCCAAAAATGCACAGCAACTTTGGAATAGCAAAAATTTAGGGTGGACCTATAATTATGAAACGCAGTGTATAAGCCCAAGAAAGTGGAAATCTGAGAAATGCAAACGTTTGCCTACACTGAGGATCGAACCAAAAGCAGTGGTTTCCACATGTTTTTTTGGCATTATGAGAGCCGCTCACAGAAGAATGGATTTCATTTTTATATTCCCTGAGCGTGTCTCTACAAAACGTGAAAAACCGCTCTGTAAAGCGGTCCACATCCTGAACGACTTGAGCCGACAGAAAATTACAAAGCAACGGAAAGAGGAAGGCCACGTTTGGACTAAACCCGTAGGAGCATAAGTATGGTGTACCAACACCAGATATGTGCTTAAAATAACCAAGAAAAGGAATAACCAAAAAATTAACCGGAGCATGAAGACAGTGTCGAACAGTACAAAACTTCTTGAATATCTGTTCACATGATGACAGAAATTGAATGGAATCGCAGTCCGTGTTCAATTTCTGTCTTCTCTTCAGTCTTCGAACGAACAGTTTCTTAGGCCACGTTCATAGTTCGCGACACCGGAGATCAGGATAGTAGGATAGTCGGAGAGTAGTAGAGTAGGATAGTAGGATACTGAGCGACTGGCGATAGGAGAGTAGGAGAGTAGGATAGTAGTAGATTGCGCTGACAAGATTAGATACGTATCGACTGAAATCGCCGGAGAGTAGGATATTACGATATTACGATAGTAGGATAGTAGTAGATTCCGCTGAACAGATTAGATACATATTGATCAGGATATTAGGATAGTAGGATATTAGTAGAGTACGAGATTAGGATAGTAGGATAGTAAGCGACCACAAATAGAAAATCAATACTCCTATTATGCCTGTTTTCTTTTCCTGCCTACTTTTCTTTTCTTTTACTTTCTTTTCTTGAGTTCTTTTCTAGATTAAGTCACAATTGAATTTCCTGTGAAATCCAACAGACTCCTTCTGATCGGTAGCCACGTGTCTTACGTGGGTGTTGATGACTCTCAGCCGTGTATGCAAAAATTCTTTCTACTCTCTTGGACAAGATACCTGTAACTCTGCGGTTGTCCCACTTCACTTAATTTTCGAAACACCAAAATTAATGTTGCACAAGCTGCAGGAGAGGGGTGGTCAACTAATAGGTGCAAAGGCGCTCATGTCCTGGGGGGGGGGGGACATCAACAACAAGGCCGATGGCAGGTGACACTGGACTAAGCCCAGGAGAGGGGAGAAACGGGAGCACACATATTGCTTGCATCTTCCCATAAAATCCCTTCCCCTGCCTAAGGCTCAGTCCCAAGTACAGTAATTGGCTCACTCACTGGGATGTCCCCCCCCCCAAGGACATGAGCGCCGGTGCAAATTGAGCTCTAGGTAATTAATGATTTATGTAAATGTTCACAAGGAAACAAAATGTTAGTTTAATCATTTAGGAGAGACAAAAATCATGAAGACACAACGTTGAGTCAAGAAAACAAGCTAGTTTAGCCCAAAATTCGGAAACAATGCCAACTTTTATAAATCAACACTGGTCGCTTAATATCCTACTCGCCAGCGATTTCAGTCAATATGTATCTGATATGTTCAGCGGAATCGCCTACTATCCTAATCGCGTACTCTACTACTATCCTACTATCCTGATATCCTGATCGATATGTATCTAATGTGATCAGCGGAATCTCCTACTATCCTACTATCCTAATCTCCTACTCTACTACTATCCTACTATCGTAATATCGTAATCTACTACTCTCCAGCGATTTCAATCGATACGTATCTAATCTTGTCAGCGCAATATCCTACTCTACTATCCTAATCTCCTACTCTACTACTATCCTACTATCGTAATATCGCAATCTACTACTCTCCAGCGATTTCAATCGATACGTATCTAATCTTGTCAGCGCAATCTCCTACTCTACTACTATCCTAATCTACTACTATCCTAATCTCCCCGTCAATACATATGTTTTTCATTGTCGCGTACTATCCTAATCTCCGGAGTCGCGAACTATGAACGCAGGCCTTGCCGTTCAACAATAGCAAGACTGTAAGGAATAATTTGAGAAATTACGCGCCTTTTTCGAGGTGCGGCGGTCTTAAGAGGCCGGTGATTTTGTAAAGTTGAGCGTTTAGACGGTTGAAAGGTCTCCGAATCACCTTTATGCTTTAACGCCAGCTCTTACGAGCACTCCTAATTCGAAGGATTCTCGCGAGAGTTCCGTTCCCTGGGAATTTGATGATTTGTGAATACATCAGTGCTTCGGGCAAGCCTCCACTTATTCGCATGAAGATCAATGCGAAGATCTACCAAGAAAGGTCTTCAAAAAAGACTGGAATCAAACCCATAACAATCTTGCCTTTCTAGGCCTTCTAGAACTGCGAATTTGAATCCTCTAAACCTCTTCGTATGTGATTTCATTGAAGAGTCACTGAGGGAGAAATGCGAAAAGTTTGATGCTTTTCAAAAGAAGGTTCAACAATCTAAAATAAATTAGGCCTTAAACCGCTCTGCCGCAGCAGGGACTTTTTGAAGAATCCAACTAAGACCTGTAGCAAAACTGATGGCGGCTACTTTGAACTTTTTTGCATTCATGAGATGTTTTGCTTGTTGTTCTATAAAATAGCTTCATTACAAATCTTTTTGGACAGAAAAAAATAGTGTGGGTGTTTTAGGGCGCTCGTAACTTTTCGACAACTGACAGAAAGAATACCACCGTAATTGGCTCATCATTTCACTTGGCAGAAATCTATTACATTTTGTGGAAGCCGTCGTCAATTGTGTTGTGAAGTCTGCAGTGGATGCGCACTTGGCCGCCAGATACGAGGGATACCACGGGGTGGAGCTGTTAGCAGGATCAACCGTCGCGTTGGACCGATGTTTACCGCTCTCCGCGCCGGCATTCACTCTCGCCACCCGCGAGCCGTCTGTGTCTCCGTGCGTACGTTCACTCTCGGCATTACTCTCGTCGTCGCGTTGGACTTTGTCCAACGGACGGTTGACCCTGGCTGTTAGCACTTTTATGCTCCTTACCTTTTCTTGACAACGTGTCCAAACCCAGTCAACCTCTATTTGCGAAATAGGTGACATAGTCATTGCGGAACGAAGGCCATGCCAATGGATCTTCCACGAGCTCAACTGAAAGTCTGATATTAGACGAAACAAGATTAGGCCGATGTCATAGTTTGCGAATCGAGCGATTCGCTAGCGAATCGCTGGATCCGAGCGTTGCGCCAGCGAATCGAACGTTGCACCAGCGAATCGAACTTTGCACCAGCGAGTCGAACGATGTACCAGCGAGTCGAACTAGGTACCAGCGACTCAATAGTGGCGGGACCCAACGTTCAAAGGAAGCCCGCCACTTTCAAACAGTGTCCACTGTCACGTGACACTGTTTGAAAGTGGCGGGCTTCCTTTGAACGTTGGGTCCCGCCACTATTGAGTCGCTGGTACCTAGTTCGACTCGCTGGTACATCGTTCGACTCGCTGGCGCAAAGTTCGATTCGCTGGTGCAACGTTCGATTCGCTGGCGCAACGCTCGGATCCAGCGATTCGCTAGCGAATCGCTCGATTCGCAAACTATGACATCGGCCTTATTCTGTGAGCGCTTCGTTCGCTTGGGCTTGATGTACGATAGGCAATGCTACGTTCACTGTTAGAAAATTGGCCGTTATACCGTGGTTAAA
>MU868571.1:91031-104608 GCA_036418205.1 Ostertagia ostertagi
GCAACGGAGTGTAATGGAGATAGCTTCGAGGTGGGTGCAGAAGCGGGAGCGGAAGACTTCAAACACCTCGGGGATTTACCCAACCACAAAAATTTGATTATATTACGGCACAAACTGTCTCATCACATGTCCCCTCTCTCTTACTGGGATGCACCTAAGGTCAGTTACATCCATTAGAGTTATGTTGGGTTGGTTCAGGAATGACGTCAGTGTTCAGTGTTCCCACAAAGAAATGGTGTGGAACGAGAAAACAAGGAAACATTCAACGTTGTTGAGGAGCATCAAGGCAACAGCACCAGATCGGATTGTTGAATAACCCATTCTGTGGATAGCTGTAGATATGAGTAGCCCGCGAGTATCACAGCTGTGCTCCAAATTGCGTGACAATGGCGCTATGGCCTTACAAAGCGAGCTGGTGAGGGCTATTGTGGAGAAATGGACGAGATACCTCACACATACCCCATGACTGGCAACCATGGACTATGACGCAGCAGTAGTTCGAATGCGTGGGGGTAAGTGACGCCATACAGCCAAGTTGGGACAAGTCGTCCTTACGTCCCCTCAGTCATCATTAAAGCAACAGTCATAGCAGGGTGGGCGTGGTCGGAAACGGCTGCAATCCCCTCGGCCGATTCCCACTTCGGAGCTGTTCAGCCCCTAGTCAAGAACGTAAGAAGTGTGACTGAACAAAAACTCACCTTGGAAAGCCGCTAGGGAGGGAGCTGAAGTGGGCGTGAATCGGCCGAGGGGATTGCAGTCGTTTTTGGGCACGCCCACCCTGCCTGTTGCTCTACAGCGCGTGATGTGCAATGCAATGCGTATTTAATATACTCAATTCAACTTGGAGTGAAATGAAGTAAGTACAGTACGCACGGCGACTTGTCCGCCGACCCGTATTCGTCCGTGCCTTCTCGTCGCGCGACGAGCCTCATATCGAACTTCAACAGAATGCACCACTGTCGCCCGCACAGCACGCGCTGCGACTCCTCTACTGGCTCTGCCATCTGGCAGCGCAATGGGCCGTCGGGTACCCATCGGCCTACACTCAATCCATGGTCGCTGTATCTTCCCCATAGCAAAAAAAAACTATGAAAAATCTTGTTTTTACCCACAGTTATCTTCTCGTGGACGGAACTTCTCCCACAAAAGTAATAGGGCGATGAGAACAACCGGTATGAGTGGCACGATCACCACTCTGATAATTTCCTGAAACACATGCTAAAGATCTTGAGTGGCCCAGAGAAATGCGATAATTTTTGAGTGTCAAGATCAGTCAAGATATTTGCGCTCGAACAAATACTACTTGAGCTACGAAGCGTATCACTCGAATACGGGCTCATCTCGCAAGGGCAGCCCTGACGGTGCAGAATGACGGTGTCGCGCGAAGAGTGGCCCCCGGCGGCCTAGCAGGGTTATAGACGCGCCGCTCGCGTCCACGGCCCCACACCGGCCTTCCCACCGTCTGACTGTAGCCCCTTAGCAAAAAAAACTCTCACTGGAGCTGCCGTTGAAAAGGACAGCAAAGATGAGAGTCCCTGCTCAAGGGCTACATATAGTCAATGCGAGAATGATTGGGAAAATCCTACTTCTCTAGTCCCCAGCCGTTTCCTCACGATATTTCCTCATTTTCCTCACAGTAAAAGTGGCCAGAACTGGATCTTTAAACCAAAAATTTGTCATGTCTCCATCTGGTCTGTTTTTGTAGTAAGCTCAGCCTTCGAGTATGAGTGTGAATCACCACGGAAAAATAGTGAATTTCAAATGCGGCCGATTTCATAGTTCTAAATAATAACTACAAACGCGTTAAATAACTCCAACTGATGTCGGTGGTTTGAGATAAACGATTTACCAACCATGAAGAGCGTCATCTTCCCACTAAATGAATTACTTACCCACATCTATTTACTTCGATGGACAAATTATCTGCTCCTGTTTTTGCGAAAAGCACGTATCATCGTGGTGCGATGCGTGCTCCAACAGTCAATTCACAACTTATAGCCCTATGCACGACTTTGTAGTAGGGATAATAGCAAGAATTCAACTGAGCCTCTTTTGTTCCTTTTTCTGTAGTGACTTCAAAAGTTGTTAGCTACCACGTAACTTTGATTTATATCCCACGTAAAATTTGCCCTCTCCGCACCCCCTAAGTCTTTTACAACTTGGCACTTGGCAACACTTGAAAAAGAGGGATCGATAAACATGAAAGGATGTAACGAACTCTTAGACTACAACTTTTTTGAAATTAAGTAACTGATGTCCTTTATTTCCTAATTATCTCTCCTTGCAATAGCTAATCACCTATAGAAGTTTGGCTGACGTACGCTGGATTGACCTGGGATTTTGATCTAGGGACTATGCGCGCGGTAGCGGCCCACTTGTCACCACACCACCACCGCTCCAATGAGTACTTTTGAAATGTGTATTGCAACTCATTTAACAATAACGATTCACAATTCCCATATATCACTCGGGAAACAAAGCCAATGACCGACAGCGGCCACACTTGGGTAGGACCGCATCACTGTGTAAAAGTGCTGCGGGCCAGATCGAATGCTTCTGCTTCAACGAGTTTTCGTCGTCCTAATTCTTCAAAGTCCGTGCCGCTGTGCAGGCTTCCAATTTTATCCGCATCGTCGGAACTGTCAGAATCTTGTAGGTTGGAGTCTCCAACAGTGTCGTGGAACGCCTTCGTCTCCTGTCTGGCTCTGCTGATAAAATGCCTATCTTTCATCGTTCATTGGCGTATGTTGCACCTGACAAAATGTGGGTGGACGTCAAAATCAATATTACAATTATCAAGAGAGAGTGAGCCTTAAAATTACCTCTTTGGGGCTGCGTACGCTGGCCAATGACGTGCGGTACAAGATGCCTTATTACTTTGCTAGAGTATTCGATTTCGCTTGCGACGATTCGTTATCAGAGCAAAAATTATAGGATTTCTATATGTGCATAACTCAGCCATCACTGCAGGTGAGCACTCCAGTCTGCGTATGTCCAAGAAGTGTGGTAGCGCTTTTGACTAAGGAAGTGGTACACATGTGTAACACCTGTAGTTAAAGGGTTAAACGACCCAGGAAAAGTGGGGAACTTTGTTTGAATGAGATTTGCTTAAGCATACAGGCTCCGATCAGGGTCAAGCGAGGTTGAGGCTACCGCTGCTCTGATCATTGCTAACCTCGGCTCGTATACGACCCCTCTCCATTCCATGGTCCTTTTGCGATCCCCCCCCCCACTTGTTGAGGATTCATCAGCACATGCTTGATCCTATATATGATCCTATATAAGCACACTTATATATCCTACCGGATTCTACAAACCGCTAACTTGGTGTGTCGGTTCGTATGTATGTCTGTATGCATGTATGTATGTATGTGGTCTGTCCGTCCGCAAAATGAAGTGAGTGATAAGGAAGCTCATGGAATAAACAAACCGCTAACAAATCTGGGTAGCTTACAGGATTTGAGCATGTTTTGCAATGGCATATTGTGATAACACTCCAACGGCTATATAAACACCTGCTTAGCACACTTCCGTTCATTCCACATGGTGCTGCAGTGGCAGCTGGAGGGAGTGGAATGAGAGGGGGGGTGGGTGTTTAGGGAGGGCAGGCGGAAAACCGATCACCAATAGCCCAGATGTGAGAAAGAAGGTCCCAGCGGTGGACGGGGCACCAACCTGGTTTTACAAAATATCGCATTCCACACTGATGATAACTGCAGTTATGCGGTGAGTTGTTGTTTTCATGCGATGAGGTTTTGTTGTCACCTGCATAGCCTGGTTTGCGTTCTATGGCACTGCTTACTCCGTTTATTTACATAGCATTTGCTACCGACTTCTTCTTTTTTGAGGCAGCTCAAAACATCTCTTATCGCATGCGTGAACTAGGGTCTGAAAATAGCCCAAAATTCTGCAAATTCTTCAGCTTTTCTAGAAGTATGGGAAGCAAAACCAGCGGAGGCCTTACTAAATGACGTGGCTGCAGGCTCGTTTCATTAAGATCAGGCTGCACTGTTTGGCGGCATGGATTGTGACCCACCTCCGGTGTCGTTTCCAATATTACTACGATCTGAGTATCGTGAATATTCGATATTTTAGATTTGGAGGATGGTGCGACATTGCTAGTAGCGATATGCATGCATTGTCCAAGTATTCTCCCTGTCCCCAGCGAACTTTGTTTTGCCAAGCTTCACAGACAACGGGACTGTTAAATCACTTGCTTTAGCTATTATGGGATGAAGTTATGTATCTCCTCATTTCTGAAATCGAATCCTTTT
The DNA here is from genome assembly GCA_036418205.1 of Ostertagia ostertagi. Classification (NCBI taxonomy): domain Eukaryota; kingdom Metazoa; phylum Nematoda; class Chromadorea; order Rhabditida; family Trichostrongylidae; genus Ostertagia; species Ostertagia ostertagi. The sequence continues at coordinate 95,306 of MU868571.1, forward strand.
TGTCGTTTTTTTTTGTAATTCTGCGCTCCTCTCTGACCTCATTGTATAGCTTTTATAAATTTCTCCTCCCACTTTTCTTGTACAATGCTGCTTCCTGGAATTGCAGCTAATTTCCTACATTTTTCGTAGGTTTCCTCATCTATCCCTGTCACTCTTAATTTTTTGTGCTTTCTTTACAGCGGATGGTAAGATTTTTGAGCGTCGCAGCGAACTGGACTATGAGCCTTTCATAAAAAAGCGCTTAGTGTTTTACTCACTGCCGATGTACCAAAGACGTGTAATTACATTGTTGTTGTCTGATGTACTAAAAATGTAAGAGTGGTTTAGTGGATTGTTATATCACCCCAGTATTGAGTTGCTAACCGTTATTTGATTATTAACCTGAAAGGGACCTAAATGGCAAAAAAAACTAGACTGAATAGAAAGCAATAATCAAACAGAAAAGTATGATGTAATATTTATATTGTAACTACAAGAGAATGCTCAAAACAAAGTGTCGATACCGGTGCGAGGACGGTGAATGCCAAACCCGTGTCTCCCCCTTATTGATAACCGACGTGACTTACTAGAGATCGTCGACTCAGACTAGCGGCGACGTTCAGGGATTAGATCAGACGTTCAGGAATTTTGTTTCGTATCTATATCACCGGCTTGGACGATATAGATACGAAACAAAATCTCACTCTCTGCGACTACTTTCTTCCGCGCATTCGTGGCATCGACTGAACTGTATGGGAAAACGAAGCATTAGCCTCATCCACAAATCTAGTTTAATTCTGGATTCCATATAGTAGGGGCACATCTTTGCTTGAGTGCCGTAAACGATCCCGACACCATTTTTATCAAATCCCTATAAATGATTACAAGAAGGATAAGAATTGTCAGATTACCTTTTTGATAACGATGTAGTCGCATATAGCCGAGGCCCTAACCCACGGGAGCTCCGTTCAGGAAGGCTGCTGCAAATGATAAGTAACGCAGCGATACTGCATGGCATGTCTATAGCGCCAATTGGGCAACCAAGGGAACGACCACTCATGAGCTAGTTGTCTGTGGTAGTTGTGAAAAAAGACAACAACAATGATATATCCTCTATAGTCCATTTCTTCATAAGCTTCCCTTGACAGCTCGCAAACTCCTGTTGGTGAGCGTCGGTAATTCTGATGCAGTTATAGAGTACATCTGATTCTTTGGCACATCAAGCTCGCACTCTTTCTACGTAAGCCTTATGCTGGTTGGTTACTACAGTACTCGCCGTTTGAAATCGAAAATTCACGCGAATAACGCGAATCCTCGTTAATTTCGTGAATTCGTTATAACTCGGTTCAAAATTGAGCTTTCGAGAATCCGAAGATATCTTTGAATTCAGCTCGTCGGACACTATAAGAATGTGATACTTTGGAAAAGCTCCATATAGGATTGCGCCATGCACTCGATTTTCATCTCAAAAAGTAGTTGCTCGCATGTGATGTGTATATAATCCCGCTTATGCGGGCTACCGCTACACACAGAGAAGGGCCTCAAAACTTACCCCAGAATGCGCCACGTACTCAATCTCATCCATCTACATTTGAGATTAGATCTTCATTTCGTTTTCAAGCGCTTACTGGCTTTACGTGTTCCCTCTGCTCTCAATATCCCATCCTCTGTATATCAAGTGGAATCTTTGAACAGTTCTCAGCAGGCATAGTGGGCCTATTATGTGACATTTTCCATTTTCAGAGGAGATGTTTTGCAGAAAGCTGTGAAGATAGCGAACAATTTCCTTCACTGTCATAGACTACGGTCACTTGTCTGTAAGGATTAGGAAAGCTTGGTCGCCAGTGAAGCGATCTTTCTATCCTGGGATTGAACTCCGACCGGAGCGGAGCAAAAATAATGGCAGGATCACGTGCGTTGTCATGGCTCTTTTCCACTTAATTTTATGAGAATCCCCTGTTTTTAGAGGAATGTTTTTGTAGAAAGCTGTGAAGTGACCACGATTTTTTGCTTTTTTGTTGCTGTTCTTTATTTATCGTATGCATTGGTTTCGTTAGGACTACGATGAAAACTCGTCGCTTGAGTGAGTGTTCCTTCCTGGTGTGCCAAACATGCCTCCGTAGGCGAATGTGCCGGTTGTGAAAGTTCAGTTTTTTTTTGCATTTCCAGATGAACTCGCAGTCCTGAAATGTGCCCCGTTAGCTTCCCCGTGAAAAATGCTATCGAATGATATGCATTACTTCCCCAGTTAAAACTTTGGTTTTTCACCGTTTTCAGCCTTCCCCTATTGGCAGCTATCCACATTTACTGGCTCCAAAATCCTCGAAAGTTTCGATTTTTCGTCGAAAACTGGTCTGTCTATTTGGAGGTAGATGTACGATTGCCCTGATTGACTGTAAGTTATACATTCTATGTTTGAGTGGTCGGGTGTCATTTGCGCGCCGTATAGGTTGTGTGGCGCCACCAGGCTGTGTTTTGCACCAACGATGAGGCTGAAACTTCGGCCATATTGGGTTATTTGGGGTTCTGATTGAAAACGACACCCGTTTTTGGCGCTGGCGCCGTTTGGCGCCAATTTGGCGCTACGGCTGTTTCCACCACATCCGCTGAAAACGTGGGTATAGGGGTATTTGGGGTCCTGATCGAATAACATCCAGTCTTGACGCCGTGCTGCCGATGTGGGTGGACAGGACAACATTCACATTCAGAGTCGTACTCTTAGGGCTACGCTTTCTCTAGCGTTCGTCGCGAACCGTCAGACCGTGGTGGAAAAGGTCAAGTCGAATCGACGGACTGGTTGCTCACGACAGGGAAGGAGAGCGATGACCGTGGAATGAACGGGGCTATGAGCCATTAGCCAAACAACACAACTCTGATCGATCACGGAGTGCTATGTATGCGTTCGGGCAGAGCAGAGGCAATCGAACGTAGAGCTCTGTAAGCTGTCACTGGGGAGAGGATAGAGTATTGTATCCGCTCGATGTTATGAGCCGCAGTAGAGTTGAAACGTCTCTCCTTCGAGCCATCCGAAGGAGTCTACTTCCTCTTTCAATGACTCCAAACAGCCACTTGTTCCTGCGTACCCAACGTGGCGGTTGTGTTTGCGTTTGATAACCAGTGTTTCGTCAATTTCCATCTCACAAACCCGAACTCTTTCCGGATGATCGCGGTTCTCCAGATCCCACACATACGTCGCGGAAGAACCGCTCCCACTGAATTGAACTGGTGTGGTCGACGCTGAGCTCGCCCATGTCGCGCAGCTAGAAATAGGGCAGTGCGAACACCGTGGACTCAGGAAAGTTACAGTTCTCGAAAAAAGGAATCCTTTCGGGCATGAACGTAGACCCTGGTCTCGTTCGACGGTCCAGTGCGGCACGCTCGACGATTGCAAATCCAGCCGTTGTGCCGTTCGTCGTTGATCAGGCTCATGGATCGTTGACATGAAGGGCATAGTGGCACAGACATCAACCCTGGATCGCAACCAGTAAGTGCAGATTATTCAACTTGAGCGTCTCGTACACGTCCTTCAAGGCTAAGCCCAGTAGCTCTCATTGACGATTGTGTCGCTAAAGAGTAGCAAGAGCCATCGTTATTCTCCGTTGTCGAAAACGTGAACGTGAAACATGCTTCTGGCTCCTTCCTGTCGTGGGAAAGTTTGTTCGACGACCTTTTCCACGGTCTGACAGTCGGCGCCTTGAGAAAGGTGCCCAAAGAGTGCGCTCCGACTGTGAAGTGTTGTTCGTGACACCAAATAGCGCCGGCGTCAAGACTGGATGTTATATTCGTGATCGACGAAGTTTCGACGAAAAATGAAACTTTGTGAGTTGGGGGCAGTAATCGTGGGATAGTGCCCACCCAATGCGTCAATAGGGGAAGGCTGAAAACGGTGAAAAACCAAAGTTTCAACTGGGGAAGTAATGCATATCATTCGATAGCATTTTTTACGGGGAAGCTAACGGGGCACATTTCAGGTCTGCGAGTTCATCTGGAAATGCAAAAAAAAAATCTGAACTTTCCACAAGGGCATGACGAGGAGGCATGTTTGGGGCCACACCACGGAAGGAACGCTCACTTGCGACCGAGTTTTCCACATAATTCCTACAGACAAGTGACCATAGTCTACGACAGTGAAGGAAATTCTTCGCTTCCTTCACAGCTTTCTACAAAACATTCCTCTAAAAATGGGACTTGTCACGTAATAGGGGGCAAAGGCATGACAAGGGGTGATGTTTGGGTCACACACTAAAGAAACGCTCACCTGCGACCAAGGTTTCCATATAATCCTTACAGACAAGTGACCGTAGTCTACGACAGTGAAGGAAATTGTTCGCTATCTTCACAGCTTTCTGCAAAACATCTCCTCTGAAAATGGAAAATGTCACATAATAGGCCCACTATGCCTGCTGAGAACTGTTCAAAGATTCCACTTGATATACAGAGGATGGGATATTGAGAGCAGAGGGAACACGTAAAGCCAGTAAGCGCTTAAAAACGAAATGAAGATCTAAGAATTCGGAAAATAACATTCATCTAATCTCACAATGTAGTGGATGAGATTGAGTACGTGGCGCATTCTGGGGTAAGTTTTGAGGCCCTTCTCTGTGTGTAGCGGTTAGCCCGCATAAGCGGGATTATATACACATCACATGCGAGCAACTACTTTTTGAGATGAAAATCGAGTGCATGGCGCAATCCTATATGGAGCTTTTCCAAAGTCACCTGTCACCTGTATCACCTGTCGTCCCGTTGATCGTCGATTTGCTCGAGCGGGCGCCAGCAACGTCTCCATTCGTCCCTGTCGCGTGCTAGGGTGGTCCAGTGGATCCTCCTTGCTCGAGGGACACGAAGTCCATCATTCCTTTCGTTCAGAGCTTTCGTGAAGAAGTCTGACCATCGGGCCGGCGGTCGTCCAGGTGTTCGTTTGACGTCCCGAGGGATCCAGTCGGTAACCGCTCTGGTCCAACGGTCATCGCAAAATCGCATGACGTGTCCGGCCCACCTTATCTTCGATTCCTTGGCGAAAACGGCAGCGTCCCTGATCTTCGATCGTTGGCGTAGTTCGGCACTCCGGATTCCCCTCTGCACTTGCGTGTATAGGGTTACTCCTAGCATCGTCCTCTCGACAGCGCGTTGGATAACGCTGACCGCATGCTCGTCCTGCCTGCGCAGAGTCCAAGTCTCTGAGGCGTAGGTTAGGGCAGGAAGGACAGCGGAATCGAAGAGGTGGGCACGGAGCCGGATGTTCTTCGTCTTCTTCACTACTCCCTCGATGTTCTTGTACGCTCCCCAAGCCGCTCGTTTCCTCCTGCTCAGCTCTGGAGCTAGATCGTTCATCATATTGATTTCCCGACCTAGGTACACGTAGCTGGAGCATTCGGTGATGTTCGTTCCGTTGAGCGTGAATGGGGCATCAGGAACCAATCCGTTTCTCATAAACATCGTCTTCGTTAGGTTCAGCTGTAGACCAACCTTACCACAGGCGCAGTCGAAATCAGCCAGCATTCGCTCCGCTTGCTCGATGTTCGGCGTTATAAGAACGATGTCGTCAGCAAAACGAAGGTGGTGTAGTTGCCGGCCGTCGACCTTCACTCCCATGTCTTCCCATTCCAGTTGACGCATGACGTTCTCGAGAGCGGCGCTGAAGAGTTTGGGCGAGATGGTGTCGCCCTGTCGGACCCCTCTCTTGACGTCGATGATGACCTCCTTGTAGAATGGTGAGATCCTGGTCGTAAAGTTGCTGTAGAGCTTACGAAGAATCTCAATGAGTCTCGTAACCGTGTGGATATGGTCGATCGTGCTGAACCCTCTTCGGAACCCTGCTTGCTCGCATGGCTGTCCTTCATCTAGTATTCTGCCGATCCTGTTAAGGATGACTCGAGTGAATAGCTTGTAGATTACAGACAGCAGGCAGATTGGGCGATAGTTGCCAATGTCGTCCAAGTCTCCCTTCTTGTACAGCAACACGGTCCTGCTGGTTTTCCACGGAGTGGGTACCTTGCATTCCGACAGGTAGCGCGTGAAGAGTCGAGCCAGAGTTCTGATGATAACTGGCGGTGCGTTCTTCAGATGTTCCGGTTTAACCCTGTCGAGACCGGGCGCTGTACAATTCTTCACCGACTTGATGGCGTGTCGGACTTCGGAAGAGAGAACTGAAGGGACAACGTATCCATCCTCTTGCGGTTGATAAGTAGGCAGATGGACATGGCTATCGAAGAGATCCGAGTAGAAGTCGTGGATGACTTTCTCCATTGCCCTTCGGGATGCAGTAACTGTTCCATCTGGACGTCGGAGGCAGGTCATCTTGGTCTTGTAGCTGGCAAAGCTTCGGCGGGCATTGCGGATGCTCCTCCCAGCCTCTGCTGCTTCAGCTAATACTGCTGCTCTTCGCTCCTTGAGATCTTCCTTTATCGCCTCTCTGCATAGCTTCGCAAGCTCGGACGTGAGTCGGTGATTGCCTGCAGCTCGTGCGGCTCCACGCTGGCGTATCAGTTCGAGAGTTTCCGGAGACAGACGTCCCTTGGTGACTTTCAAACTCTCTGCCTTCTTGCCACAATCGTGAAGATGTTCAACGAGCCGATAGTACTCCTCGTCGATGTTTTCGATGACGGAATCCTCCCATAAGCTGACGAGGGAAGCGAAGTGGTCCCAGTTGATGACTGTCCTGGGGCTTCGCTTCCTGAACTTTGCTGCTCTCTCAACACGCATCGAGAAGTGGAATCTTGCGCGGAGGAGACGATGGTCCGATCCCGTGTAGAACTTTGGAACAACAGCGACGTCGGTCAGGCAAAACCTTCGATTGAAGATGATGTGGTCTATCTCATTATGGAACTGTCCATCAGGTGACTCCCAAGTCCAGCGAAGGTGAGAGGGCTTCTGGAACTGCGAGTTACCATGGATGGTATTGGTCGACATGATAAACTCAGACAGTCTTTCGCCCTGCTCATTCCAATCCATTCCGTGAGTACCGATGTGAAGTTCTTCAGCCGTTCTTCTCGGGCCAATCTTGGCGTTGAAGTCGCCGACGATGACCTTGAAGAAGGTATGATCTTCCTTGTAGAACTTCTCCAATTCCATATAAAATGCTTCGTGTTCCTCCTCGTCGTAGCTCGATGTTGGTGCGTAGGCGACGAAGATTGTCAAAGCAGGAGTTGAACCACATCTTCTCAATCTCAAACGTCCGATTCGGGTCGTAAGGCTTTCGTACGAATCGATGTTTATGGCCAAGTGCGTGTTGACGAGGACACCCACACCGCCAACGCCTCTGCTGTCGCATGTTCCAAGGAACAGTTCTTCTCCAGTATCGAAAACGGCGTGTAGCGGGCGGTGCCTTCTCGTCTCGGTCAGTCCGATGACGTCGTACTTGATCTTCCTGGCCTGCATCATCAGATCTTCGATGTGAGCTTCGGATGCAAGCGTTCGTGCGTTGAAAGTACAGATCGCCATCTTAGTCCTTCTTCGTTTAGGCAGCCTATCCGGGCCCTGAGATTCTAGCAGCCTCTCCCGAGCGGTCCTACCCAACGCTGCCGTATTGGGGGCTCCCTCAGGTTCAGGGGAATGAGGCCCATCCATATTGCTGTTTTCGGCATATTGAAGGCACACGAGTAGCTTGCCAGGCTCTGTCGTGCGGGCTAGGATAGACCTCCAGGTAGTTAGCCACGCTATCCTGGAGCGGAACAAGGGGCTTATTTCTTGGAGGCGGCCCCGAATCGCCTCCCATGTACTTCCCAGTCACTTGAATGCAAGCTTTTGGCTGTGCCGACATGCAGGATACCAACCGCACACACACAGCGCGCCGACATGCAGGATACCAACCGCACACACACAGAGCGCACCACACACGCAAGCATGCATGGATGCGCCTGAGTGGAGACAGCTGGTATGAATCAACACAGCACTACAGAAACAGGGAGTCCATCCCCTGAATCCACCTGCGTCTCAGGGCAAGTACATGGTGGCTTTTGGTCCGCGATTTACCCCCTATCCGCCACCTGGGGTCGCGCCACGTAGCCTCGCCACCAACCGGCTCGAGATCTTTCAGTGAGAGAGGACCCTCAGTGAAAGAGATCCGTGGTTTCCAAAGTATCAAAGATAATCCTTATAGTGTCTGACGAGCTGAATTCAAAGATATCTTCGGATTCTCGAAAGCTCAATTTTGAACCGAGTTATAACGAATTCACGAAATTAACGAGGATTCGCGTTATTCGCGTGAATTTTCGATTTCAAACGGCGAGTACTGTACAGTGCGCACGGATATGCTTAGATCGACAAGGATTAAGCTCTGCAATCTTTGCAAAACCTAAACTGTGCTAAAGAAGGGTGAGAGATGGAAACTTTCATGCAGTCAGCGGTTGGCCTTGTTCTCCCGTATCCGCTGAAACTGCCACAGTAGAGAATCCATCTTAAATTATGTCGAAAGGTTGTCAGGTTGTCAATTTTACCAGAAACTGCAAAATGTGGGTCTAACATTCCTCATTATGAACTGAAGGACAAACCTTGAAAGGTGTCTTAAAGTTAACAATGGTGGTATGGGTGGAAACGAGACCGTCTCTGACCGGAAAGGTGTTTAGGGGTTGGTTACTCGCATGACATGTCGGAAGCACGGCCCGTTTTTCCTCTCTAAATACCGAAAAAGAGAGTCATTACTTCGATTACTCGTGGTGACAACTTTTTGCATTTCGTGCAGAGTTGACGTTTCAAAATTCGCGCAAAATGGAGTTAGCATGAATAATTAGTACCATATTCATGATTAGGACCGTCAGTAACCCTTACAAAAAGACTTTGATTAAAAAACTGGTGAAAAAGGTGTGACACCAAAACGGCCCCACTGTGATGTCACAACTTTTCCACCAGTTTTTTGATCAGGTTTATTTTATTACCTCTCATGAATCATGAATATGGTACTAATTTTTCATGCTAACTCCATTTTGCGCGAATTTTGAAACGTCAACTCGAAATGCAAAAATTTGTCACCACGAGGAATCGAACTAGGGACCCATTTTTTTGGTATTCAGAGGGCCGTTCAGAAAAAAATACGGACCATGGTTTTGTGGTTCAGTCCATAAGGGAATAAGCAGTGGGCAAACATTAGCAGTGTTGATTTTTTAGTGTGTATTTCCCTACCTTCAGGTTCGTTCTTAAAAAAATCTGCAAAACAGTAGGAATAGGAAGCTCCGCAATCAACACGATAATTGTTTTCGGTGACTACATATTAAGCGGTGCGAGAAATCTCCGAGATTCCATAAAAATCTTCCATAAAAAACCTCAGCTCCGCAAGGTGAACTTGGGACCCCTGTTCTGTTTTTTCAATTGTGGGAATCTAGCAGA
>MU868572.1:31272-93034 GCA_036418205.1 Ostertagia ostertagi
GCACATTTGAGGGAAGCAAGAAAATGGCGCTTGGAAATTTCTCTCCGCTAAGTTTTACGTATATTGACACAGAAAGAGGGAATATTCCGAACGGACATTGTTTTTTGATGAGGTGAGCATTGCTTAAACGCTTATTTTATACGAGTATGAGAGTACAGTTTTCTTATAGTATATAAAGTAGGAACACGCTCAGAACGACAAACAAAAGACCGCTGGTGATCGCGTAAAGCTCTTAAAACATTTCATAAAGCCAGCTGCACCAGAGTAAGACTCTGACGTTTGGTCTTGCAGAATATCAACCCCAGCTTGCTGAATAAGGAGAATCTAATAACAGCAACAACGACTCCATGTAAGAGATCAATCGGATTTCAGGTCTGCCCTAATTGGTCAAGCCGAAAGATTACACGATCTTCTCCACGATAACGCTGCGCGGCAACGTTGCGCAACTCCCTACAAAAATTGATCGAATTGGGCTATCCGACTCGTGCTCCCTCGGACTTCCACCCCCACACTGCAAAGGTTCTATCTTAAAATACATATGAAAATTTTTAAGCTCTTAAAAGAAAGCGCGTTGGGCACTCGTAGTCGTACTGGCTTCAACGGCATGAGGCTTTGTATGGCACAATGTAGAACTCTATTTTCGCAATCCTACAGGCTGTGCTGTTGGGCGAAAATTTCGAAAATTTCATAAACGAATGTGAGTCTGTGAATCACTGGTCAATTCAGCATTTTTTAGTAACTGCTTATCCCAAAGAAAACAGATGTTTGGCTGGTTATCGATTTTGTCTAAACACTCGGAATTTGAGACTGGCTCGGTAGACCACAATTTTTTGTGTCGCAAGGAAAACACTATGGCTTCCTGTCACCTTCAATATAATATTCTATGGCAGAACTTCTTAATATAATTGTCGATCAACTTCAGCCAAGTGTTGGAACCAGCATGTGCCCTGAAACTTAGTATGGCACAAATACGGCCGCTTGTTCCGGAAGTGGATGGACGCCGAGCACGGTTTGGCGACGAAAGGTCGGCGTTATATTGTCTTTGAGTTAAGGACCGTCAGGTTAGGCGTTGAAGTAGGGGCCGTCCAGGTATGCTCCCGAATGTTGCGGATGAATAGTCCCTTTAAAGTTTGATGTTTGGAACGATACTGGTTTCTTTATTCAATGCCATGCTTACTTTACGCTACACACATATATTAGATGTAGGCCCTTTATCAGGACAATCTGTTTGGACTAACAGAAAAAATTAAAAGAACTTTCCGTCCCTGCACCCTTCGGGAAAAGCATACCTTACGGCCCAGGAGAAACTCTTCCTTTTGTTGTCCAGACTATAAGTTTTAGTGAATGTGACGATATGTCATGGATTTACTCTGGAGTTGATTTAAAATTTACTGCTCACCTTGAGTTAGTTTGGCTGTCACCCTAGATTTGGTCATACAAATAGAAGACTGCGTTTATATCTTTGTCAAAACTCATACTCTTCCTTCTAAACCGCACAAGTTGTTTTTAGAACCAATTTTCAAAATTCCTATTTATTACCTTATAGGAAATATGGTTGAATTACTCATACTAGTTCGGCCAAGGTAAGCGAATTCCGTCAATTCTCTCTATCGTCAGGTTTTTTTATGTGCATTTTCGGATCAAAGTGAGGAATATAGTAGCACATTTGCTAGCTTTTCTTCGTTCGTTCACGATTATGGAATTGTCACGTAACACGACGAATATCGCAACATATGGTTCGCCTTCTTGGTACGTTGCGTTCCTTCGATGTCCACAATTACAACGGCACCTTCGTCTTCAGAATTTTGGAAACTTTAAGTTCGATTTTCGCTCTTTTATCTCTTGTTTGATGCCCTGGCATATATATGCATCGGTGAGCTTTGTCATCTAATAGTAAAAACGAAACATCAACCTGATTGGGATGAAATGGTGCCACGGATACGTAAAACTGGTAGTGCACTTGCCCACTTGAAATGGAAGAGTTGCGAGTTCTAGTCACTGCTGGGGTTGTTTTGAGTTCCGCCCCCGCATACTTGTGGACCATTCCGTAAGGCGAACTGCGGCGAAAAACAGCAGCTGAAGCAACCAAAAACACGTCAAACAACGAAACATTTCATGAAGTGACCAACTTAGGGACTTGAGTCCACCGGGCTTGGAATTTACAATGGAAAACGTTTACTTTGGATTCTTTGATAACGATGTAGTTAACACAATTGAGAGGCACGCGCTAAGTTTTACGTTCTTCTCGCGCCTGGATCTCAGTGAGGTTTTTCAGTTTATTAAAGAAATTGAGACAAGCCTATTCAAGTGATTAATGAAATCATATGCATAAAATAGAAGAAGCAACAAAAGAAAAAACGATCCTTGTTGTCAAACTATGAGGTCTAGGGTGCGCCGGTGACGGGACTGCAGCCCATAATATTGCTGCATGAGGATCCAAAGTGTTTAATGTTTTGGAGAGATCTTGCAGTGGGCTGGTCATGCGATTGTTTTTTTTTCGAGGAATTTTTACCACCCTGCTTGAAAATTCTCGCAATGGGCGTAGATTTATTCTCTTCGCTAGAGGCAATTTTGCAAAGTTTTATGTTGGTTTGACATGTAAGGGGGGAGGCCGCCATCATGAGAGTTAGTAGAAGGGCCGCTGGGAAACCCCGTCCAAGGAGAGTATTTTTGATTTATGAAATTTCTCAACGGGTCTTGACCCTGAACTTGACCGGTGTCGCATCTAATTCACTTTCACCATGCCAACACGTACAGAAATGCACTGAAGGAGCATAAAGACCAATGAGAACAGTAGAAACCGATGCTAATCCCCACTTGCTTGAAAGCGTTCAATGAAGGCGTTTCGGATAAGGCATGTCATTCGAATAAGACCGAAGATACATGTAGAAAAGAGAACGGAGTCATCTTATTTTTATTTTCTCCGGCAGTGCACGGATTCAAATTGTCGTAAGAATGCATTCATGTAGCAGCTCTGGTATTCATGGAGCAAACAGGCTTTCGCCCTTCATTTCTGTAACATTGCTTATTGAAACAAAGCTGTAATCCAAGATTTTGGTTTGAACAATAGAAAATGTTTAAGCCATAAAACGGCCGGCGTGCGCCACAAAGTGCGCAGACTATTTCTTTTGTTTTTGGAATGTTTCTAGCAACTCTTAATGAATCCCATATATACTTCAGCAAATGTGGAATAATATCTTCAAGACATGGACGGCTGAATTTCGACAAAACCTACAATAAGTTTTACATACAATTTTGTCTCATCCTACTGAACTATAAAGCGCTTCGTCCCTGTCGATCGTCTGTCGTCTGTGTTTGTCTGTCTTGGTACGAATATTCCTAGCATCCTCAGGGATCCGCCTGGACGGACGGTCAAGTGTGGGATAGTGTGTGAGCAGAAGGTCTGCGTAATACAAAACACACATACTAATCGGGAGGCCCGCCACAGAGGGCGGGCGTGTCGAAATGAATTCAAAGACAAGTTTCGATTTCAGTGAACAAACGGACTCGAAACTGGGCCAAAAAAGTGGGTAGGTGTCAATTGGTAAGTAACATCGAACTAGGAAGACCCACCCCGAGTGGGCGGGCGTTCTCGCAAATAAGCAGTGCTTTATAAAATTTCATAATCTCGGTTGGAGAGAAAGCTACAGAGCAGAAAACAATTTAGTGTACGGAGCAATGTCTCAGGTGTTTCCCTCATACATGATTGGCGGCAGGCCTGCCAAATGGGCGGGGCGCGCATCTGAAGTGATACAGCATTTTCTACTGCCCTCATAATTCGGTCGGGAGAAGTCCTAAAAGCGGAAAACAAGTGATAGACGGTGTATGGAGGAGTGGAGGCCAGCTATCATTGGTGGGCGGAGGCCTGACCAAGTGGACGGAGTTGCGACGGAAATACATAATCGGATCATGAAGCTCCGAGGTTGAGAAAAGGAGGATGGAGAAGGGTGGAGGAATGGAGCCAGCTATCATTGGTGGCGCGGGCGCTGACCAAAGTGGCGGAGTTTCGCCGAAAATATCAAAAACTCGCTCCATGAAGTACCGAGGCCGGAGATACAGGTAGAATGAGAGGGTGAGGTGGCGGAGTGAAGGCCACAGCTGCATCGGTGGGGAGCTTGCCCAAAGTGGGGAGTTTTGCGACAAAAATTCAAGCTCGTTCCAGAAGGGTCCCGAGAGTGTGGAAAAAGAAGATATGAGTTGGGTGGTGAAGTGGGAGAAAAGGGCAAAATGGTCGGCGGGGCTTGACCAAGTGGCGGAGTCTGCGACGAACAATTCATCACTCGGCTCCATGAAAGTACCCCCCGGCCCCGGATGACTGGCAAAAGGGAGTAGAGGTCGCGAAGGAAAGGAGGTCGATTGTATAGTGGCGTAGAGCACGCACCTAATGTAGGGCGGGATTTGCCAAAAGTGTCGCAATTCCGTTGCAATAGGTCTAGAGATAGGGGAAAACGGGTTAGAGGGTGGTGAGGAAAAAGAGCTCAATGCTATTATTCGGTAGGAGCACGCCCTCAGTGGCCGAAGTTTGCCAAAAGTGTCGTATTTGGTTCAAAGAGCTCCCAGAGACACGGGAGAAAAGGGGGTGAGGTGCGAAAAAGAAGGAGCCAAATGGTGTTGGTGGCGCAGGGAACACAGCGATAGACGGAGTTTGGCACGCGAGATTTATTCCGGCCGAGGACGAGATAAGAGATAAATGGTTGACGAAGAAGAGCGGATGGAATTTATGCGGAAAACTTCGATTTCGTCTGTATCAGCCAAATTTAAAAATTATCCGTATCGCAGCAATCAAAATGTCGCGCACAGATACTGTGTTGCCGCTAGCGCAATGCGTAGCGGCGCCAACGGGTTTAATATATAATTTACTATTTATTGGTGGTCTTACCGCATGAGTTGCCAGTCCCGACGACCCTTTCCCATAAATATAGCCACATCCTGATCTCGGGTTGTTGTTTCGCAATTTTTGCCAATAATGATCACCCAGCTTTCCATTCATCTCTTGCACCCTAATTTTAGAGCTGAAAAGGCGGGGCTCAGAAGTTAGTCTGTAGCGGAAATCTCTTTTTTTCGGAATGAATCGAGAACTCCAACACCTACTTAGCCCGGTCTTACCACTGCTGTTCAACCATATCACTTACCACCCTCACGCTAGGAGTGGAGCGTGCGCCACATAGGGTGGCGCACGCAAAATAATACATCGGCGTCTGTTAAGTGAGTTACATATACGGGTTTGCTTACCTAACAAGTGAAAGCAAAACAGAGGATTGCCTTGAGATGTGCCTCGTCCAAAAACATGCGAAAAAGTTTGAAAGGATCCGAAAGTTGTCTGTTTATTTTCGTGCGCTTCCGACCTGTATCCCATTGTAGTACAGTAATTTAGTGGTTTGCTTTTCACATGCTCTGTGTGTTTGTTGATTTTTTTATTGGTTTTCTTCCTAGCTTCGAGAGAAGCCGAGAAGTACCTCCAGATGAATCTCGGAGGAGGTGGAAGACCTCGAAAACGTTTGAATTGCCTTTAATGTTAGACATAGTAGTCGTTCTTATCGATTGGTTTTTTTGTTATATTTGTTTTGAGTTAATTGCCATAAGTCTATTCGTTATTTTGTAATCATGCTAAAATCAGATTGATGTAGCCCAATTGTTATACTGAACTACTTTCAGATGTTCAACTCAAATTCAGATAAGGTATACTTTTTGAGTTTCACACATGTTGGATACTTGTTGCTGTTATTGTTATTGTTGTTGATTTTTGTATAAGAATTTTTTATTGACGACTTGTTCACTTGTTACTGCAAGATTAAATTAAATATTGTTGATATTACTGTTATTCTGGTTTGGGTTCTCGCCCTACGTGGTAACAACCGCTCTAGTTTATCTTGCACTTGTAGTTTTGCATTCAATGTGGACCTTCTTTGAGAGTGCAGACTCAAAAAGAAATCAGGAAAAAGGTTATTTTTGCGGAAGCATTGGATAGATTCTTGATGCACCTTGGCACTCTCAGCACGTTCGCGACGATATGATTTTTTGTGTCCTGGAAAAAACGTCTCAGCAGATATGCCAAAAGTGATGGAACTCAACACGGAACTATTGAGACTCCGTTCGACTCAAATCTCTACTGATTGCCTTTGAACCAAGCGTAAATTTTTTTGCTGTTCGGTTGGAGAGGAATTCTGGAGGAGGCTCTAAAGATTTCTTCCTTCCTTTCTAGAATTCACAAATCAAATCAAGATGGTTTTTTTTGAGTTGTGTAACAGTGATTGCTAACAGCAAATGTATAATCAACTTTCTGCGTACGAACATACCAAGTTTTACTCAACAAAAGAACTTCTTGCTGTCCCTTCGACAATACCCTTACTGCAAAAGATAGGCACAAATTAAGCTCACTGAAGGTAAAACACCACCTTCATGATCGTCATGTTATCGCAAAAATCTTTTAACTTGTGCAGAGGAACTTTTCCATTATGGCGCTGCATGGCATCGAGCCACATTTTCACCATTGTGCAATAGTGAGAGTTATGGTTGTGCCATAAAGCTTATTGTCGGATGCATGTCTTTGGTTTCAAAGAGATCTTAACTAAACAGTTGAATTCTTCTTAAGAATTATTGACGGCTTCTAAGAGTACATAAGCGTAAATGGTCTTAGGAGAAGAGGGTTCTCTATCATTTGCACTATCGCCCTCTAATTCAGTACGATTGCACTCATAAAGCCGGCTAATAGGCTCATAGAAAGCTCCCGGTACCAATTTTGTAGGGATTTCTTTCTGTAGAACCACCTAGGATGGGTCTTTATTGTTAGTACTCTTCGATTTTTAGAGTAGTTGACTTATATTTTCGAATTCATTATGAGAATTTTCACGAGCCTCTCAACTGTTGTATGCGTCATTTATCTAAAGGGTTTCACTTACGTAATTCTCCCGTTTCCCAACTCTCTCTCTTCCCCCCTTATTCGCAAAAGAATAATTTAATTGAAGGTGACTTCACAAATTGCAGGTTTACTTTTCACGCTAACATGGTCACCAGTGATACATCGCTGGTGATTGACTCGACTTCGCCTTGTGGAAGAGTCGGTCCTGTATTGAGCCCATCGTCCTCTTCGCCTCGAACTAATGCAATATTTTCGCTGTCTAGATTTAGAAACAGGCTTGGTGGGAATTGTTAAGTCACTCTGTGATATGCACTTATGTCCATGGTTTAGGTACGGAAATGAACGAAATCATACCTAATTTGTATCTTGGAAGCCTACGCGATGCAACTGATACCGACCAACTTAAAAAGCATCGCATAAAAGTGAGTTTTTCTCAATACTTTCTTCAACTCGCAAGAAAGCAGACTCGTCATTTCCCTTGTAATCTTGCGAATTGGGCTACAGCAGTCTTCATATTTGTGGTGAATCTTCAAAATACTTCTATAGTATTTGGGGTTGTAATTGGTTGCGCGGATTTTTTTTGCTGTCAGATTGTGCACACGAAGTCTTAGTATAGCGCGCAGATCCTTTTTGGAATGCTTTGCCCTTGTGCGCATAGAAGGGCAGGACACATAGTCCTTACTATCTTATGGCCACATATGATTCTTCCACGTACGTATGAATAGGATCTTTTTTGGACCGCGCTATAACCTGTTCTCTTTGTAACATCGGAAAGTATTTGAATGAATGACTATCTCTTTCAGTATGTTGTTTCTGTGCATGACTTGACAGCCAGTCATCCGGCCCACGACCAGCTGAAGGTTGTTCATTTTTAAGATTATTGCCCTGCATTAATGTGCACTTATTGAGATAACTTCGACTGACTGAGTTTGCACCACCGGAAAATTATCTCAGGAATTAAGGTGCTGAAAATACAGCTTTCGGACTGCTCATCTTCTGATATTTCATCACATTTTTCGGTCACGAATCAGTTTATTCACGGCGCTAGGTTGAAACATGGTTTGTGAGCCGTTTCGTTTTATACCGCTTCCTCAAGTGATGGAGTGATAATATTTTTTCACAAGTATTTTTTCAGCAGCGGTGCTCGTCCACTGCCTCGCCGGCGTTTCACGGAGTGCGACTGTGGTAGCCGCATATCTGATCACTGTCTGCGACCTATCATTTATAAATGCACTTTCGCTTATATCGCGCAAACGGCCTGTGATAAATCCTAATTTTGGTTTTCGAATGCAGCTGTGCACCTACGCCGATCGGGTTGGTTTTCACTCAGCTACTTAGAGTTTACTTTAGACTTATCTCTTGTCGGCAGAAAGTCAAAAATACAATATTTTTTGAACATAACTCATATCATTTTCTGACAGTTATGAACGTTTGTTCTGATGTGTTACATTGCTACAGGCTTGTGTCAGAGCCGCGAGTTTCGCATTTAGAATCGCGAATTTCGCGATTTTTCGCTGAAAACTGCGTATGGAATCACAGGTTGAATTGCCAATGAAATACTGCGAAGGTGTTTTTTAACCTGCTCCTAATTCTGACTTGGAGTAAAAGATGAAGACGAATGTTGTGGTATCTACTTGTTCATGTTCAATGTTTCTATTAGTTCATTGAAATGGCTTCATTTGGAATCGTTCTTTTTCAGGAATCAAACCAAACCAATCACAAAAATTGCAACTGCCCATTTGACACAATGAAACACTGGGATGAAACAAGTGGAATCATTTGAGCCAGTGTCCATTAAAAACCATAACCATCAAGCAAGGACAGTGACGCGGGATTGGAGAACACCTTGCAGTATGGATGGGGCACTTGTAATTTCCCGTGACCCGTCGCGCAAGATCCGCGAAAATCGCGCAAATCGCGAAAATCGCGTCAAATCGAGAAATCGCGCAAATCGCAGAAATCGCGCAAATCGAACTCGCGGGACTCTGACACCAGCCTAAAACGATTCAGACGGCTCCTTAAACTTCGCTCGACCATTCATTACAACGTTCCTTATACCTATTTATCGAGCACCATGGCGCCAGCGTGAGGAATCCACTATTTGCGGTTGCCGCGAGGCCTTTCTCGAGATAACAAGGAGAGCGCTGGAAACAGTCGCTCAATCCAACATTTGGTCGTTTGAAATTGCTCGAACCGCACTTCTTGTCTACAACATCTATTAGACAAAAGTTCAAAGCATAAAATGCCTAACTTATTGCTGCAAGCGTTGCGCAGCAAGTTGAATTAGAAAGCAAATATGCAAAAGACATACCATTTTTTCGTGTTGAGCTTCGTCGATCGATCGCTTACTCTTAGGGAAAGACTGGTCTGCTGTCGGCCTGGTCTCGAATAAGAACCATGATCTATTGGTAGGTGAAAGATCAAGCAAAGGCTATTCAGTGATGGTTTTTTTCGCAGAAATCGCAAGGGGAGAATCACGAGTTTTGGAAGATACTCGGGTCTCTGCTGCCCAAGATGGAACTGCGATAGTAAGACGCAATCTCGAGACTTTCTACCTCGATTGATGGATAAAAGCAACGTAAGCTTCCCAACTTCATCCTATTGCTCTGTATCGGAGCGTGGCGAGGGGCGCACTGCTACACATTGCAAACATCAGGGCAGGTAGAGCACTTCGCCTCTACAAAGGCCTCGGACCTCGACAATACCTACATTCACAAAACAGGTCCATGGCTTTTAAGGATCGGTCGTTTTGATATAACGCAGAAGACAGGCTCATTTGCAAGGAGCGAATACTGTTTCTGTTTGGAGGCCTTACACCAATGTGATGGTATTGTCAATCAGGAACCTCGACTACATCGCATTTTTACGACAATTTGTTGTTGCCGTAAGTTTGCCCACTTGATATATTTATGAATTTCTGTTCGCCATGATATAAATCAGAAGTACTTTCTGGAGTTTCTTTCAGTCAACGTAATGATTTCCTTACTTAAGCAATGCCGCAAATGAAAGACATCGTCTTACGAGAGTCATTTTGGAGCATCCGGCATTCGACGCGCAATGGGCCGCTTGATCGGGCCAGTAACTCGCTCCAAGGTTGGCGTCCGGCTGCTGCCGTTGTATGGTAAGTGATGCCGTGTCCCGTCTGTTGTGTCGTTTTGCTTGTTTATGTTTTCGCCTCAGCCTGTGAAAGCTGCCATACGCTTCAGCTTTTGTGAGACATTAGGTTCACTCGTGATCCGTTTATGTGGGTCCAATATAACGCACTTTGTTTGAAACAATGTTGAGGCTTACAAAAGCGAAAAATGTCTTCCACAAGTTTCAATATCTGGCCAATCAATTAGTCGAATTGTTGGTGTAGCCTCGGCCTCTAACTGCTTTGTTTTTTTGGTAAATTTTTGAATACAAAGCTGACCATTTGGTAGTGGGTGGCCCGCTTTTGTAATACATCAAACCGATGATCTTCTCAGGACCTGGTGTCGCACTCAATAACTTGATGTAATGGGTAAGAGTCTATGGTCAACCGTCGCGTCAGCACATTGTGGTAGCGCTGGCTAAAAAAAAATCGTGAATGGCGACTCTCTAAATAACCCCTTCATCCTTGCACACCCCCGCCTATGTTCTTGTATTTGCGTTAAGTGAGAAGTGTTTTTTTTAATCGACATTCCTTTAAATGCCAGCGATTGTCTTTTGAAAATTAAATAGGATAGCTGAAGGATTCTTTTAAGCTCGCTACAATGCTATATGGCTTAACGCCAGGGTACGCCAGCTCAATTGTTGGTACTTGTAATAACCCGGCGCCCAAGGGGTCGCCCACTATTTCCACAAGGACCTACATTGAGCTTCAGATAAGCTACTAGAAACCCATCGTTCACCGTCAATGGGTATCCTGTCGGTAGAAGCTCTAAGACATCAACACGATATGCTGTGGCCGGATGGGTCGGCATAGGGAAACAGTGTGTCTTTGCTCGGCGCTCTTAACAGGAAGGATCTGAGTCGTTCCAGGCGGGGCACGGTAAGCTGAGTTCGGCCATGCCAACCAGAGCGATGTCAGTAGTGACTCCCCTCGGAGAACCACAAAGACAGTAAAATGCTGGACAAATGCAAAAGAATAGTTTCCATCTCTGGTTTTTGGGAGCTCTGAAGAGACCGAGTAAGCCATTCATCTCTGAGATGTACGCTTCCTCAACCACAACGCATGGTCCGACGGCGAACATCCTAGATTCGACAATCGTTAATCGGGTCACGCGATGCAACGATCGCTATATTGCGAAGGTGTTGTCTCGCGGGAAACGTTTAGCTGACGGAAAGCGCTACCCTTATTCGCCTTATCAGCTACCATGTGCTTCGGCCGCTTATCGGCGCGATCACACGGCAGGTTTGCGAACTGAAAAGACCCATGTAATATTCGGCATGAGATACTCCATTCACCATCTCACTTATTGAACTATGGTAGACCATCCACACTGCGTTGGACTGGTATTGGATCGCAACTCTGTAAACATCAAAGTATTTTCTATGAATTAGGATAATCGAGCGCGTGAATAGATTTCTTGTCCGTCAGGTCTCAAATGCGGTTTAAGTAGTTTGGTGTTTTCTTCGATCCTAGTGCATCAGAGATGGTTTATCATTTTCCTGAGGACTTGTTTAGTTCATGCAGTCGAATGAATTCTATTAAGTAAGATACAATGTGTAGGTAGGAAACGCTCAAGTGTCAACGCTGCCGTAACCGAATTTGGCGACTTTCGATTTTTTGACGCACTTTATCAGCCCTGATCAGCTGGCTATGCTTTCGTCATCACACCACCGATTCCCGTCCACCCCACATAAACACTTGTAAGTACTATGTTGCTTCTGGTGTCAACGCGAGCCAGGCGGAATCGACGACTTTTCAGCGTTCTGGGCATCTTAACCATTATCAGTTGCTTATCGCTCCCAATCAATGTACCACCAATGTCCCTGGGACCGCCCCACATAGAGTTGTTAAGTCATAGATGCGTCTTTTACCAATATGAACGGCAAAACGAAATTGGCGATGCTCGCTTTTCTAGCTTCTATATCCAGCTATTATCAGTGGTCGTTACTCAGTTCCATCACGTACCATTATGTCCCCATCCACCCCTGATTTAACATACGTAAGAACCCAATCCTGCGCTATCGTTACTGTGAGGTTCGAGCTATGAATTTTGCGGCAAAAACACACACACCACAGGCACACGCTAGCCGCGTTATATATAGGAGGATATTTGGCAATATTTCAATACCATGTGTTCTATGCCCGTAGTGCATCAAACAGGGTAAAATAGTACAACGATTCTGCCGGAACTCGGAACTGAGTATCGATTTTTTGACTTGTGGCACAACGAAAGTGGTCCGGGCGTTCAGCTTACCACCGGCCTTTAGTGAGAGACAGGTCGAACAAGTTTCACGTTGGATTGAGGAGAAGGTTTTAGGCAGGTGCAAGAAACTTCTTGAAAACAAAATGCCCTCAATTTTGAAATAAAGCTCAATAATCACAAAACCCTCTAGGAAAAGAACTTAGGTTGTACTCGACTTCAACGCTGTGGTTAGTTTTCTTCTCGCTTAATGAGAGACTGTTTAATCTTGCAAAGCAGACACCCACGCAGCCTTAAAGTAGCATTAGGGTTGCGCATTTTTACTCTTCAAAAGTTGTGGAGTGCGGAATAGTTGGAGCTATATCTTTTCGGCGAAGTAGGACCTGTTTCTAGGCTGCTAGGAAAGTCTCAACAGTCCTTCATTTTATAGGCTATGGATTGGCTTTATCAATGATGGCTTGTGCACTTGATAAAGGGGGACATGTACGGGCAACTTCAGGTATGCTATTAGCTGTGAACCTTAGCATAGGTCTCATTTTTTGCAAGCACAAATTTCCCACAGTCCCTTCATGAACGAAGGAAGACGAATGGAATAAACGGTTCGCAGGGAGATTTTCCAAACTCGAACTTTTGGGACCGCGTAAGACGTCGACTTGATGTCTTATAGTGATCGCCTCGCGCTAGCTTACCGTTTAGATCCACTGGCGATCCTCAGCGTAAACAAGGACAGGCCTCAATACACTTCAGCACGACACATGGCATCAGTTAGGGCGAGCTGCACAAGCTGGCTTAGTGGATGTCCCATTCCTCGACTGAGCGCATTGTCACGGACATGCAAGAGGGCTAAGAGATGACTTCTCTAACACGTTGAGCGACCGCGCTATTGGTCGCGTGTCTGGCTCGATGTGGGACACGCGCATTATTTTGAACGCGCGAGTGTGACTTGGCACCTTTGTCAAACGAGTCCCACAAGGAATTCCGTTTGACTCAGGAAATAGTGTTTGTTATTTTCTTTGTGTGGTAGGTCTTCGATTATACGACTTTGGCCATTGGTTAGCATTCTTTGATTTGACCATTATTCAAAACATTCGCTAGCAAAAAACTCGATGCATCACCGAAGTTCTTTTCTACGGACCACACCTCCTTTGTAACAATTGCGTAAGTATGGCCGCAATACCATCACGTAAATAATTACCTAAAATGTGTTGAAACCAGCCTCAAAAAAAAGACTGATGACATGACATCATGTACACACGGTCCCGCGTGGGCCGAAACAGTGGAGTGACATCCATACCACACGGTCGTCAACGTGTTAACAAGATACGCATTGGCTGAGCCCGTCGTCACAGAAGGATGGTAGGGTAATGCCAAGCGCCGCCGGAGGCGTGACAGAGTGATAAGCCCGAACGCGCGGCAGAAGTCGAAAGTTTCTTAAACCTTAATCGGAAAATTTGTGCATTCATTTTCTGGTGATGAGCCTTGTTAATAGCATATCACTTTGAAGCTAGGCGCTGACGCTGCTCTCACGTGGACCTTAGCTGGTCGAAACTTGACTGCTTGCCAACGAAGCCCAGTTGAATGGTGTTCGAGCCGACGTTACGATCGACGTCCTGCCACGAAAACGCTCATTCACGGGCACTACAAGTTGAGTTGCAGGGGCAACTTCTTAGGTAGGGAATGTCCCTCACCAAAACCGTAACAGCTCGTCCTTGCTTCGACGGAGTACTCTTCCTTTTGAATGTGTCTGGGGCACATGGAACGAGCCTAACTTGAAAGTCAATGAAAATAAAGCCTCAATACTTCAGGCAGCACAAGAACTACGTCAAAAGTTATATAACACATAGCAGGCCACCAACTTATTTCAAAAGAATCCAAAAGGTTACACATGCTTTTCGAAAAAAAAAAACTCCAAAATTCGAAAACCAGGAAAATCCTGGTTTTCTTGGAATTTTTGTGGTTTATACTGAAGTCACACAGAACGCTAGTTAGAAGCAACTTTCCGAATCAAGGCCAGACTTCTTTGCTGGAGCGGCTTGTTCATTCGTTGTGGGTGTTTCTCATTTTTGTCACTTTTTTTTCTAATGTGTAATAAACAATTTGAGAATTTATACACATTGGAATCAACATAGACTCGCGCGACGAACAGTTCTAAAAGGTATTTTTTTCGTCAAAAAACATAAGCTTGATAACTTCCAAAGCCGTGAAATTTCCCTGCAGGCTTATTATAATGGAAATCACAATGAAATTCGCCATTCAGTCAGTGGTGTAGTGGCGTTGGAGAAGAGTTGGGGGGTTGCGGTAACCCGACCCAGCGAAGTCGTGTTGCTTCAGCGCGGACCGGTTGCCGCGCATTAATGGTGTCCTCTTACCGGAGCATACATTCTTTAAGCTTTCTAGCTGGCAAAAATAGGTCATTTGTGCTGTAAGGGTTTTCTGCTGATTTTAAAAACACGCAGAATTTCCTTCTGTGAGAATTAAAAAAACAACGCAGAAGTTCCCTTAATCCATTTTGTCAAAATTGATGGTTTTTTGTGAATAGCTAGACCTTGATCGATTCGTTTTCGATCCATTTACTCTTGGTTCAGATACGACTTCCCGTCCACTCGATTCCACTATTCGCCAACAGGCTCTTGGTGCGTCGCGGTTTCGCCAGGCAGCTTCTGCTCTTGCACTGTTGTGTAAACTCTCAACTTCAAGGTCTTTTTCAACATCACCCCCCCCCCCCCCCCCCCCCCCCCCCCCCCCCCCCCCTCCTGGCTATCTTCCTTCGTCAAACAATGCAGTCGTCAGACAGTGACTGTGGGATCAATTCCGAATCAAGCTCCATTACCAATACAGAAAGTCGGTAGCACGACATTGCTCTTGCCACAAACTCATAGGGTTCAATTGCTAAACCGTTGTGGCACAACCGCCTAAATGCAGCCGGTTATTCTTTATAAAGCGTGTAAGTATAAAGCGTTCCTCCTGAGCGTATCACTTCGTTCAAGCCCAGTTGATTGACAGATATTGATTGCTCCTTTAGAATGAGGTGTGAGTCTAAATCTTTGGATATTCTAAGACGCAAATGCGCTGGACGAAGGTGATTGTTGTGATTCTACGTTTCCCCTAATGATAATGTATTGCAGTGAGATCGAACTCTATACGTGTGTTTTTCGTTGAAATGATTTTTTATGATTCCGGTCAATAGGTTGTATCGTGAACTAACCTCTTCACATACCAAGTCTTCCAATGAATGCAATTCAAACACCTCGATGAACATTGTTGTACTGATTTTTTTTAGCATATTTGCTCTGTTTAGCGGTAGTCTTAATCATTCTGTTCTTTCCTGATCTTCTAATAATTTTATCTGGTCGACTAATCATTGAATCTCATCGAAACGAGGATTTTCACCACTCGTTCTCAAGCAGCTGGTACTGCAGTTGGTTTCAACAAGTATCATTGCTGTGCGTATATGATGTACATATTTGGTCGTAATAAGCCGTTCTTTTTTTACGCTCCTGTGTTATTGGATTTGAAAATTCTCGTATGGACGAGTTATTGTATTTTTAAAGAGAACAAATATTAGAATTTGATCTTTCATCGCTTAGGAATAGAAAGGCAAATTCAAAGTCCGGCATGAATCGACAGATTTATTAGACGAGTGCGAGATGTTTTTAGCTAATATTTTCACAGCGATGCTTAGGTGTGCGAAATATCGTACATACATAGTTCAGTCCATACAGTCTATACTCGATCTCCGAGAGTTGGGGTAAGCCTGTCACCGGAAGTGACGAACCCTCGATAAAAGCTATGTGGATAAGCTGCTTCCAACATACATCGCTGGATACCAGCAAAGCAGGCTGGCAACAGCTTATCCACGGAGCACCTTCTATCACGCAATGTCAATTTCCGGTACGCACGCCTAACCCTCCAACTTTCGCATACCCGACCTGTATATCTCGTCGCTGAAGAGCTATAGATCTGGTGTGGCGGCGTCGCAGCACTCTGTGGAGGTCCGCGTGGATAAGCTCTTTCAGATGATTTGGCTTATTTCCAGCAAGTCGTGTAGCGGAAATCAGCAGTGGCGATAACGGAAACGCTGCTCAGCGTTTCGAGATCACAGTGCGGAATTCGCAGGGTGCTCCAGAAAGTGCACACTTGATTGAATCCGTAAAGATTTAACGGAACTTCGCTGGCTTTCCGCAAACGCATGTCCCAAACGAATACGGTGGACACGCACTTTAAACTGCACGCGAGCCTTCTGCGAGAGTGGGCCTATACAGCTAGAGCGTAAGCTGCGTGAGGCGAAACTTGCTACCTTGCATTGGTAACAAATCACAAAGTTTCGCTAGCGATGTCCGCAAAGTCTGGCAGCTACTTGACTAACAGCAACGTGAGGGTCAGGAAAGGGTCCTGACTGTATCTGAAGCTCCGTACATCAATAGCTGAAGGTTTCTACTCGATAATTCGAATTTCATTATCAGTGCGGCATGGCGCATCTCTGCATTTGCCTAAACGAGCACGGAAGACTTATAAATCCACTCCGAATCGCAGCAGCACTCATTTACTTATTATTTCTTTTACTTGTCCTCTCAACGACTTCGAGCTTACGATACATAAGCGTCGTGCATATCC
Source organism: Ostertagia ostertagi (assembly GCA_036418205.1). Taxonomy (NCBI): domain Eukaryota; kingdom Metazoa; phylum Nematoda; class Chromadorea; order Rhabditida; family Trichostrongylidae; genus Ostertagia; species Ostertagia ostertagi. The sequence goes on from MU868572.1 coordinate 48,079, forward strand.
TCAGATGACCTTGTCAGCAATTTTAGCCAATGCAGAGAAAAAGATGTGTTCTTAATCTGCATCGCTTGCCCACAGGATGAGCTGTTGGTATCACTAGCCACTCCCACACCTGTAGTCTACAGTCCAACGAAATCAGCTGGAAGAAAGTTTATCCGCCGCAACTTCTATCACTGCAGGCGGCGGTTACTGTCATCCAAAGACACCCTAGGCGCTCATACCGGTGGGGGGCCATAATGGCTGCCCTCACGCCCCACCCCCTAGAGCTGCCTACATACCCCCTGGCGCACAGGTTTTCTGAGTAGCGGGACCTCCGTGCGCCAGGGCCAGGTGACAGTCAGTTCAGGGTGGGGGTGAGGGGCAGCTAATAGCGTTGCATTCACAATGCCCCGCCCTATCCGGACTGAGCGCCCACAGCCTAAATCGACTTCGAGATATTCTCGTCGCCGATACATGTAGGAAATAAGTGGGCTTTTCTTCCTCGTGTGAACGATGGTCTGGATCAGTAGAGTTAGGCTGTTAAGCAGAACTACTCATGGTCAGAGTTGGGTGTAATCTTTTTCCTGTGCCTGGACAACTTTCATGGAATAAATCGGCCCTGAAGTCACCTGAAAAAAAGGTGTTTTCCCTAGATTGTGTGTTTTCGTTCTGGGTCTCTTTCACAAGATACGGCACTTTTTCATACCACGATGGGTAATAAAGGAGTACTCATGTCTACTAAGAATGATCCAAAGAGTTTTGGTTATGCGACACCTTCCGACCTGACTGGGAACGCAAGTGCTGTCTTGGTACATGTACTAGTTGTTCTGCGATATTACAGTAGTGGCCATTCACCCACTGTAACTTGTGGCGCAATTTGAGCTAATGGTACCATTCAATACTCTTTTTGCTTCTATACTGCTTGCCTATTACATCTTAACTTTTTCTTCGCACATATTGAATGACTTTTTTTGATCTCAAGGTAGGTGATCCATTCAAGTTATGACTTCCTGTTTTTTCCAATAGATTTATCCTTTTCAATCCTATTTCGGTAAGTATGTTGATTCCCTTTCATTTCATTTTTCTTTTCCTTTGCCAAGGGCGGAGTGGTGTAGTGAACAAGTGGCGCTTAACCACGCGAGCAGTCGGGGATCAAATCCTGGTCGTGAGTCGCCCGAGCCTAATCAAGCTTTCCATCCTCCGGGTCGGTTAATTGGTACGGCAGACCTTGTCTAGAGATAAAAAACACTGACTTGTACAATCCCGCAAGTCATTGTATAGGCCCCAATCGCATTCAAAAGCCACTGCGAATGTACAAATGGAAGTAGAATGCTGTGCCGCATCCCAAAAAGGGATTGATCAACAGCAATGCTTTATCCTTTATTTATCCTTCATGCCGAATTGGCCGCAGGTTTCCATGCAAATTTAGGTGTCAAGTGTAACACTGGGAAAACCAGTTCTAAGAATAGTAGGAGTGAATCTCAAGATGTACAGAAGGAGCTACAACTATGGAGTAGTAAACTCCGCGACCCGGGCTACCGAAATTCGGGTTTTTCGGGTTCATAAATTGTCATTGCAAGTACGGGGGGACAAAAAGACATATTGCACATGGCACACCTCGGCGAATTTTCTCACGCAGCGTGCCCCAATTGATGGAAAACTTACGGCAACACATTCTTGAAAAGTCCCTTAATAAGCCGAAGTCAGCCTAGTTCACTGCCTATCCTCCAGAATATGAAGCCGCTCGCCGTCGCCGTCGAGTTCAAGGTGGCCTACAGTACTTGCCCCAGTTTAACGCAGGTACCTAATTTTTTAATTATGTTCGCTGATGGATAGTTTGCTAAAGACGTGGCTCTGAACTGCAAGACTTTTGTCGCTTAGTTTCCGAGACGTCTTTATGGTCCATGGTCCCCCGAGGCAATTTCTCTGTTCCCGCGTAGAATACAATTCTGTTTTCGATATATTCGAATGTGCTCTCCAATTTCCAGTTGGATGCATCTGGTCTGGGTTCAACAAAGGCTGGTTAATTCAAGTTTCAGTGTGGAGGAAGAAGCCTCTCCACTGCCTCTTCCTGTCTATGGTTGAGGTGGGTGGCATGCGGCGCCATCTTGTTTCTTGAGTAACTAAGCGCTGGCAGGACATAGTTGTTTTTCTTTTCACCTTGAGTAAGCATCTGTTTACCAGAAACCCCCTTCAACTCTTCTCCCTTTTCTGTTTTTCTTCACTGTTGTTTTCAATGCTCTCTTAGTTGTATATTCTGTTCCGTTCTTAACTTATCTTCTTTAGAGTGCAGATCTCCTCAGTTGACCGGCTGGTGTTTACGTACATCACTCGGTCAGTTGAGGAGATATAAGGTGTTTTGTGTGCGCTGAAGAAAAAAAGCAACTATAAATCAATTCCATAGGCGACAGAAATCGTGGTTCAATTTTATATCGATTTTATTGCAGGATATGTCATCGAGCGATGATGACGTACCACTCGCAGTTGTTGCAGAAAAGGTGAAGCAAAAGAGCGAAGTGGTTGATAAGAGAAGGTTAGCTCTTACCATAACATTGGTTTATATATGATCGCTCATGTGTTTGGGAGGAGGGAACGGAAATGGGATTTCATCTTGCTGCAGAGAAGCCAACGCATTCAAAACCTTAACAAACAGTCTGTAGAAGATTAAGAAAAATTATTACTGACCTAACTTCATTTTCACAAGGAAATCTAATCACCTCAGCGCTTCCCCCACTTTTTCCTTAAGTGGGATTGCTGTGGTCGGCTGGTAAACTTTTATCTCGTGCCCCTCTCTCCAACTAGAATTGTGCTTTTTGTGCTTTTATCCTATTATTATAGATTTTTTCTTTGGGATCATTTCATAGTAACTTATTTGATGATAAGGTACTTTTTTGTGGAATATGATGTTTTTTGTCCTGTAGAATACCTATATGCTAAGACCAGTGCGGAGGTGGTATGCATTACCTAACTTTTTATCGAATCTCCCACTTTGCACATTCTGAGAGCAATTCTTATCCTCTTTTCCTTTCTCATGTACCTTTATGATACACGGGTCTGAAAGATCTTGTACTATCTACTCCAATTCTTCCTGTTTTAATATCGACAATCTTTGCGTAAGAAATTCAGTTTAGTGTGAATCAGCCTCCGTTTAAACCCCATATTACGTGTTTCATATCCCTTTGTGGGTGATTTATGTCTGAGTATTCTCAAGTTTCTGTTACTGAGGTATTATCTCAATGTATCCTTTAGGCCGAAGAAGGATGTGAAGAAGAGGAAGATTGAAACCGGACTCCAGTGAGAGTGTGAGTCAACATTAAATGGTCCACGTTATATTCTTATGTGCGCTGCTATTCGTTGAAACCGGCACGAGTCAAGAACTGATCCATCTAGAAAGCGTCTGTGTGTTTCAAATGGGAGCAGTCCGCTTCAGGGGCCACCCCACTCATGTGTAGCTAACAGATATTGAAGAATAAACCCAACAATTAGACAAGTAAACTTTTGGAATAAGCTGACATGAGCAGGGACCGTAGATGATGCGATACGAGGCGTCGTCGAGACAGAAGAAATCTTAAAAGCGACGTTATTGAGCTAAACCGCGGGTCCATCTCATCTGCATCCTATCACTGTCAAATGCTTTCTCGTGATCGAAGTTTCCCTCAGCGCCCACCATCTCTCAGCTCGCTGTGTTCATCTTCCGCTCCCAACAGCGTAGAACAAAGATGTATAAATACTATCAGTTTTTTATCTACAGGAATCTGAGGAGAGCGATCGCGATCAAAAGAGGAGGAGGCGTAAGAAGAGGAAGCCCGTGAGCATTTTCATAATAGCCTCTATTTTATAGAATGAAAGAGCTCACTGTTTTCTGTTGAACACAAGGTGTGGGCAAGCTGTGGAAAAGCGCGCTTCGCTAAAGTTTCTTGGTTTTTAAGTTCTTATTCGCTCTTCCGCAGTAATGCCGTTCTTTCACGAAGCGGTCAAAAATGTTATCATTACAATAGTTCGAATATGCTCGTCTGGTAATACTCTTATAGGGCTCTTTATAGTTGTTCATACGGTCGGTATGATCAGTGTGTCGAACGTTCGATTCACATCTACGCAATGGAGAGACGTTTAGTTCTCCTCCCCAGGTCTGGTACTAGAGCTGCGCGATCACTGGAGCTAAGTTATGCTTGTGCTAGGCATAGTTTCTAAGCTTGCTTTGAGCGAATAAGTGGTGCCAATTTTAGGTGACTCCACCTGAGAAGAGACTAAACGCAGCCTAACCAATGCGAATTCAAACAATACGTGCCTGCCCTCGTGTGATTTCGAAAGTCTGCCGTGTGAAATAGTAGGTGCGATCCATAGTCCCACACCGATCAGATGGCCGACCATGAAAGGCCTAATCGCTGCGATTCGAGCCTGCAAAAGTCGCATAGGATTGGAATTTTCACTCATCACAGAACACTCCAGAGATTTGCTCTCAGAAGAGCAGCCCGTCCGAAACCTGTTCCTGTACCGATTCAGCAGGTATATACTGTGATCAACAGCGAACACTGGTGTGAAACTCGAGCAACCCATACCTACTGAAATAGTATCTGGCTTACCAGACGAGACCCCAGGTTTGGAAGGTGATGCAAGTGTAGATCGTTGAAGCCTAGTCGGAACTTCAATGCAAAGTACTGCGCTGACTATCCTCCGTAATGCCTTATGTTCTTCGTTTCAACAGCCATGTTGCAGAAAAATACAAACTCTCAGGTCGCCTATTGTCAAGAGTCACTTTCTCTGGTGCTGCGATATTGATAGAGCTTTCGGTTGAAAAGAGTGGACCCCATGAAAAGAAAATGACACGATTTTTGGAATATCCTAATACTTGTACAGTATTGTTAGGAATGGCTTTGTAGTTCACATAGTTCTCAATCTCAAGGAGAGTTAACTGAATCTTTAGTTATGAACTGCATTCTTGTGCGGGAGTGGGACAAGCGCTCATTGTTGTCGCTAATCCTTATTATTATTTAGCCCTAGAGGGATGAATTCGATAGTGACGAGATTCCATCTGGGCGAAATGAGGCGGTGATGGAGATGACAACGCGGATGAAAAGGCGTCTGCATTGATGAGAGAAGACACAGAGTTCAATCAGGAAGAGAGCAGTTCTAGAGAGGTAACTCGCCTTTTTCAGGCTTTATTTCGTCCTATTCTGATTTTTTTCACCTTGAGAGTGTCGAAAAAGTGCTTCGTCGGCTTTCAGATCAATGAGAAAGGAGGAGAGGGTGAAGTGGTCAACGGAGCTGGATCAGAGGTTTGGCTTCATATCCTAACTCTTTTATTCAACACTTCTGTTCAACTTCTATTCAACAATTCTATTCAATCTCTTTATTGGTTTTTTTCTTGCGTAATATCGTAGCATTCTTGTGTCATCGCTGTGTTTTATCGGTAGTCATGACTTTGATTATTTCTGTTTCAGAGCGGCTCCGACAAAGAAGGAAGCAAACCGTCTACCTCATCACCGGATAATACCGAAACAAGAAAGACGATTTGGAAACGGAAAAGGTGTGAAAGTTTTTATCGCTACCTCTTTTTTGAGTAATCCATTGTGTTCTGCGATTCCTGTGTTCCGAAGAAGGATTATAAGTTATTTGTTTTTCTTATTTTTTGTCGAAAGTATTGGGCTATTCGGAAAGTTTCCGCCGTTTCTAGTGGCTCTTAAATGTTTTATTTCTGTGACATTTTCAAGAAACTGGGAGCACTATATTTATCGTTAGCGCGTTCCCTCCCCTATACATCAGTACCGCTTTCGTTGACCCTGTAGCACTTTTCCTGTTTGTTTTTTGAGGTCTTGAATACAACATATTCAGCAGCATGCTTTGTACTAATTTCTTGTTTCTTTTCGAACTTGCTTGGAAATGCGCGGAAGCAAGGTGCGATATCAACTGAGCATTTGGTCATGAATCCACAAGAAATACGTTGTGCAGTCATGATTCAAAATGCCTTTCTTGGTATGTTGAAAGCCTTGAAGGAGATTGGGGTGAAGGTCGGATATCAGAATCTGATAAGATCAGCTGAGGATTTTGACCATCAAATCTCCATGGAACTGCTGAACAGGCGGCTTCTGTGTTTGGCGTAACCGACATAAGGTTTCCAAACATAGAAGTGAGGCTAAAACGCCCAAAGAATTTGACAACTGTGTGTCGCCGACTTTTGTACCCATTGTTGCGCGGCCCCATCTCGCACTCCCAATCGTACACAACGTGAGTTAGCTGAGCTGCGAAATTGTGCTGCGTGCAATCATTTTTACATACCAGACATTTTGCCTACCAACTGTCAATTTCCAACCATCTGGGAGGTCTCCTTGGAGATTGAAACCCAATATTATAGTGAAACGACCTTTGCCGACTTCTTGATCTAATTCCTGCACTTTCAACAACCAGATCAATTAAACTTACTTCTAGTAGGCAGACATATGGGGATTAAATTAGTTTTCATCATGATCAAAGTTGCTCTGCTTGGACCGAGATATGCGCTTCTAAATTTAAAGGTCAAAATCGGCGGAACTTTTCCGAAGAGCCCAGTGTTATACGCTTTCAATCGCTTGCATGTATTTACTAAAACTGAATTACTGCGTAGGGTGCATCTCGTCTCCGTTTCTCTCATCTTTACCTTTGATCATTAGCATTTTGATCTCATATGCTCTCTTATACGTGCATGGTCTAATGATGCCAATTGTCGTTTCTCTTCTATTGATGTGATTTTGAAGCCTTTTACATATTAGGTGTCTCCGATTAGGGTACCGTCTGGTTAAAGCTCTTGTTGGCTTCGCATACGTGTAAACGTATAAACGTAAGTATAAACCGTCTTCAGAAAAGGAAACTCTCAACCGACAGTTCATCGAGGGACAGTGTACGAAGTAAAAACAAGTCAAGTTCTTCCTCAGCTGATGAGTCAGACAAAGAAATTTCAGAAAAAGCTGTATGTTGATGCTTTTTTCTACCTGTTGTTTTGTTCAAACTCTGCTATCATTTGCTTCTGTAATGCCTTTCTCCAGAATTCGAAAGGAGAAAAAGAAGGGAAAGAGAAGAGATCGGAAGATAATGGAAGTGAGAAACCCAACAGAAGGAAGAAAATGAGTCGAAAGGTAATTTTAATTCTACGTTCTTCTGTCAGGTCCAAAAACTACCACTATTGTTTCATGAGCTTCTGAAAATAATTGTCTTTTCTATATTTTGGATTCACTCCTTAGAAGTCCTTTAGCCCTCAGGGTTTGTTTGCTCTACGGAATCTTGGGAGGTGTAGTTGAAAAGGCTCAGAAAGCATAACTCGTTCGTGATGGTGGCCAGCGTTCTTTAATTTTCCGAGTAACTAGCGTACATTGTTTTGCTGCACGATTTTGTTTTCGCTGCAGGAGGAAAAGACTATGAAGCATCACGGATCATCGTCGGAGGAAGATGAGGAAGAAACAGAAGAGAAGGTAAGTAAATTGTTCATGCTGTTTGTGCAGTGTACTGGGTGGGCACAAACTACGCTAATAAGTAATGTGGTCATGAAAAGTCGACAGAGCTGAAATGAGGCGAGTGAACAGCAGAAATATTTTGATTGGAGGTTAATGGACAAAAACAAAGGTACTTCTCAAAGTGGCCGCTGTCTCCATTGACTCAGAAGCGAAGTCTTCAGGGGAACCCACTTACCATGCATGTAGTCAGGCGGTGTTGAGCTCATCCAAAGCTTTCTTCAAGGATAGCTCTTTGAAGTTTCGATGACGCTCGGAGCAGGCTCTCTCCAGGTCACGTCGTACATAGTGATCCTCCGAGTCATGAGGGGAGAACTACCCTTAGACGCAGTGATTTTCAGGGAGATCTGCTTGCACCACCTTTGCCCAACTTTCCCTTTATATGCGTGTCTAGGATTTGATGAATCCTAGCCTATGAATGTGTGCACATATGTGTCGAGTCATGTAACTCGTATAATCTAAACCTTTTACCTCTAACACATTTACAATCAATCGATAATGCACGTAGGGGAACATCGTACGTTCTTATTACCGTTCCTAGTTGTGCATTTCGGGGCCATCGGGGCGCTTGGAGCTAATGGCTTGATCAGAAGATGGCGGCTGCGCCAGGACGCTAGCCAGACCGTGAGCTTCTGCTGATCAACCGCAACCGACTTCTTGACGCCCCTAACTGGCAATAGCAGAGCTTTTATACACTTGCCCGGAGCCCCGCCCTGGGGGCGCCTTTGACAGTAAACGTGCGCTTTCGCGACACTGTAGGCGGCCGAAGTGGGCAATTTTTTTTCAAGTGCCGTGAACGTACGATGCTCAGTTTTCCAACAATCGACCAATGAATATGAAATTACAATTGACTCATAACTCTGACTCGGTTGGTTCAGTGGTAAATGTCTCGCTCTGCCACGCGGGCGGCCGGGTTTCGATTACCGCCGATGCACCTGTCTATGGATTTGATGAATCCTATGCCTATGAATGTGTGCACATTATGTGGTCGTGTCATGTAAACTCGTTACCTAAGCCTTTTACGCTCTAACACATTTAAAATCACAATCGTAATGCACGTGCGGGTTCATCCGTACGCTTCTTCCTTACCGGTTAATAGTTGTCCAGTCCCTAGGCCATCGGGGTGCTTGAGCTACACTGGCTTGACAGAAGATGGGCGGCTGCGCAAGAAACGGCGCTAGAATGACCCGTAGAGCTGCTGACTGACGACCGACAACCGACTCTGACGCCCTGACTGGCATGGCAGAGCCCTTTTATACACTTGCCCGGAGGCCCCGCCCATTGGGCCCGCCTTTGACAGTAACGTGCGCTTTCGCGACAATGCGGGCTCTGTCCTGCCTAGATATCCAGCAATTTCCTGCGAAGTTCTTTGGTTCGTCACTTCATTTAACTTTGGAGGGTAATGTTCATGCTAACTTTTATGAACACCGCCGGTGTCGTTCACTCCGACATCCGATGTGAAACCTACTCAGTCTGCCGCTTTATACGGTATTGATGGAAGGACTGAAGTGATTAGCGTAGATTTTTCACCTCTTCTTGATAAGATGTGAGTCAATTGCAACTTTTCTCAGTGGTTAAAGATATCGAGGAATAACGCCCATTACAAAATCGAGACAGGAGTTGGTAATTTTACTCTCATACAGCTTCGCCTTGATAAATACCATCAAATAGGTTGGTGCTGCAACGACTGTTTAATTTGTGAAGAGGTGAAGGCCTGAGGGATCCGAAATTCACATTTTACACGGGTGAATCATGGGATCAGCGTCGATGTGATTGAAACAAACACTCCATACATAAAGCCAAAAGACGGTAAGGATAAATTTAAAAGTGTCTGCGGCATGTCTTTGTTACCGTAATTTGTGGCCACCCTGTATGTGTAGTATCTTTGCTTTGTTGACTTTGTTTCCGGCTGGGTGCTCTATTTATATTATATACGGGTAACATGAAATTAACAATTCATACATGAAACATACATGAATTTCTCAATTCGTTGCGCAGACCACTGCGTACACTTACTTCTTGCTTCCTACTTTTTACTTGACGCTATTCGTCCCACGCCAGAAACGCAGTTCGCACATCTTCCAAGCCGCTCTCTTTCTCTTGGGCTCTTCTGCGCCACAGCTGGCCGTACAATTTTACGAGAGGGTCTTACCATCGGGTGGGGTTCCTCTTCTGGGCCTTGTTTTCCTCCTTGGATAGCAGTCAGTCACTCTCTTGGTCCAACGATCATCGGTGAGTCAAAGCCACATGACCGGCCCACCTCCGCTTGGAATTGTAGATGGCATCCACGACATCCCTATCCATCCTACAAGCGCGAATGGTGTCGTTGGAAATGCGGTCTCAGAGCGCTGCCCGCACATGGCCCTCTCCATAGCTCGCTTTGTGACTGCGAGTTCTCCTTTCAGAAACTGTGGTGCTGCATGTCTCCGCTCCGTACGTCGTTGCAGGAAGATATGGGAGTTGAAGACGTGGACATTGGGCCTAAGTTTCAGCGTACATCTCGGAGCTTGTTGATAGCAGTCCAGCCCGCTCTGCGGCGTCTTCTGATATCGAGCGTAAGGTCGTTGTACATCTTGACTGCTTTGCCGAGATGCACGGAGCAGATGACTACTCGATCTCCTGACCTTCTAGGAGGATCGGCTGGTAGTGAACTTGTCCGTTATGCATCCGCTGAGTCTTTCTGGAATGAATTTGGAGCCTGATTATGCCGGCATTTTGCCTGATGAGACTCAGGGATTGCGCAATATCGGCGGAGTCTTCGCCTACCAGTACACAATCATCGGCGGAGAGAGATGCGCTGAGCGGACGCCTTCGATGTTCACTCCTCCGGGCAACGAGATTCGCCTCATGATGTTCTCGAGCGCAGTAGCGAACAAGTTGGGGATATAACCTCGCCTTGTCTGACGCCGCTCCGAATTCGAGCACGGACCAGTGTTTTGATGAGTATCGGTATAGTAGTCCGTTTTGCACTGCCGCGTGGTTCTATTAGGTCGGTCCATAAGTCTTGCAACAAACTACATTTGATGCTATAGAAATTTAGAGAGAACTCCTGAAAATCCGCAACATATTTCCTGACGTAGCATCTACCTTTGCAATTTTAGCCAACGGTCCAGCTCGGTGTCTGTTTACCTATTATGCATATTACACCGATTTCGCGAGGGGGCTCCCGATGCCCTTAATTTTTACGAGTACTGCTTGGAATGTTCCGCAAGTCATGCTAGACCAAGGATTGGCCAGAAGATAGACGAGGGCAAGCTCTCTCAAACCACAGTGCAACGGCGCTTCGCTCAGCTCAGCGTTGCCTTTTTTTATTTGAAAATAACCCACACTCCAAGCACCCTGTGACTGACAATCACGATGCTGTATCTTGCGGCGTTGAAAAGGGATCTGGATAGAGTATCGATCATTTGCTAGAACGATTCCGATGCGACAAGGAGACAGCACTGTCGCATCTCCAAAGACTTGTGAAGATCCGAAAATATAGAATTGGTCCTCACGTGCCTTGAGCCCGATTCAGCTCAAAACACGATCTGACACCGTTATGTTCAAGTCGGCTTATTAGGGATTCTACGATTGACCATCCATCACATTTGCCGAAGATGGGGAGTGGGTACAGTTTACTAACAAATGAATAAGCGACGGTAGTCCAGCTCAAACGCTTCGGAAGATCTTATTGCTTAAGTTCAACCTCGAGTAGGACCTTCTCGGATTTTTGGTGAAACACGGGAGGAGCTGAGCTCTAGAAACTCCTCCGTGTAGATGTCGCAGCCAACACGAAAGTTAACTATCCACAGCTCGAATGTAACGCTTATACGAAAGAAAAACAAGGCAAAGTTTGCTTTTGTATGACACCGTTAAAAAACCTCTTGCTAAGAAAGTTCGAGACTCTGGGACGGAGAGTTCCTCCCTCTTCACGTTATAGCCCTGACTTCGTGGCAAATAATGCCCTTCCGCTCCCCTCTCCAAACCATCCCCTAGAGTAGAAAGCTCATCCTAACTATGATGATGTCACCATCGACATCTGATCTTTCTTCGATCAGAATTCAGTAGAGTCCTACAAGGGAGGCATCGAACAGCTACTAGTGTGTTGGCAATAGGTTGTAGATATTGATGGAGGGTAGCATGCCGGATGAATGGAACAAAAAGATAATGAAAATTTAAAATTCAAAATTTGGCCAGTTTGTTGCAAGACTTATGGACCGACCTAATAATATAGGGTTCGGGATACGCACGCGCATGGCATTGTACACCCCTCATGTTGTACTGGGTCAAAGGGCTTTTTGAATTCGTTAAACAGAAGGCAGTGGGACAGTGGGGCGCGGTACTCGCGTCAGGGTCAACCCTATGTTGCTACAAGTAGCAACAGGGGGGGGTCGTATTTTGGTGAGTTTGAAGAGGGGGTCGTACTTGCTTAGGTTGTAAGAAGTGGCATGTGATGAGAGGGGAGCGGCGCGGGAGAAAATTGGCCGTTTCATCGCGCGTATATAGGGGTAAAAATTGATCGGGAAAGGGGGGGGGGTCGTAGGAAACTTTTCGAAAAGTAAGGACTGACCTTGACTCGCGTCAACGTTCCGTCAACTTTGAAATTACGTGAATGTGGTCAATAGTGGAAAAGCATGAACGGAAACTCTGTTCTACACTGATGTACTCGTCGGTGCAGCGGTGTATTCTGTTGAGGATGAGGCGGGAGAATTCCTTAAACACCTGGGATAAAAGACTAGGGCGTAAGTTATTCTGATCGTGCTGCGGTCCTTTCTTTGAATGAGCAGTGCAGTGGAGCCCTTCCTGGCGCTCGGGATTGCTCCTTAACGCAGTGTGCGGTCGAACAACAAGCGGAGAGGGTCCACTATCCTCTCAGCCAGTTTCCGCTCGTAGGATCGGTGGAATGCCTTCGTCTGATCCGTCACACGCTCGCCTCTGGGTAGGCTCCACCTTTACTTGGCTGCCAAAGAGGTTGCTGTAAAAGTAGCCTATAGGCATTTCCTATAGGCTGTATGTTACGGTGCCGTCAGGCCTGGCCAGAGAATCGGGGCAAGTGGTCTTCAATCTGATCTCCCGATAGTCCTTTTAACGCTTGTCTTTTTGAGCTGCTTCGTGTCCTTTCCTTGTCCTTTCCTCCCTTTCTCGTCTTCAGCAGCTCTAACGTCTCGGGATTCAGACGCGGTCGTGGTTTGGAAGTGACGCGTGCTGTGACCTTTGTTATGACGCGGTCAACCTCCACCAACAGATTTCCATACTCGTCGTTAGCGGTGGCAATATTCTAAGGGGTTTGCATAACGTGGGGAGTAGCAGTCCAATGACGTCTCAATCAAGCTTCGTCTTGATGTTAGGCTGCTGGGCTATTGCCCTGAGCCGCCGCTTTAATTTTCCGCATATTTTGAACGTTGCCCTGAACAACCTGTGGTCGGATCCGATATTGAACCGCGACTAGCTGATGACCGTCACGTCGTCGAAATACCTGAGGCTCCCTGCTAGGATATGAGCCAGCGTGTGTTCGCCTACCCCATTGGGAGTGCGCTAAGTTCACCGCCGCCCCTGTCGCTTCTGGAAGAAAGTGTTCGCCAAAACAGCCTCTCCCGCGGCGTACCCGGTTGCAACCTCACCATGAGGGTTGCGGTCTTACGACCGTGTGGAATCACGAATCGTCGGGATGGCCCACCTGGTGACACCATTGGAATCGCCGGCGACGATAACTCTGACACCGCGGAGTTTTGTGCGGGTGGCTGATATTTGGTAATATTAGAAGTCCTCGAAAACGGCGTCGTCGTAGGCGCTGGTAGTAGCGTATACGTTTACAACGAGGATCAGTGTTCGGTCATCGACTCGCACCTGGAGAGGTGCCAGTCTCTCTGATCTTATTTCGCACGATACCACTCTGGGCGCCTTACGGGGGCTGATGACAGACCCCACTGCCCACCTTTCCATTGTTTGCGCCAGCGCTGAGATCCACCCGGACCCGGACCCTACGTCCACGAGCTGGGTGCGCGCCTTTAGTCTCCTGCTAACAAAAGATGTCGATGCTATATTTGTCGAGCTCCCCAAATGAGATGGTCGATCTTGCATCTGATGTGAAACTAGAACATTGATGATACCAAAATAGAAGTACAGATAATTGTTGAATGTGAGATTGCTTCCCCTCTGCTTCACCCTCTTCATGGGATCGGCGGCGCAGGACTGACGTGCATTATTTTTAGGACCCTTCATGACGTGGTAGAGGGCAGAGACAGCCCACCGCCTAGCCTAACCTGGCGTAGAGCCCCTACTGCCATACGTAAGGACTGCCTCTCGGGCCGCCACCCTTCAGCCTACTTCGTGGCGATGAGTTACGGCTACCCCCTTTTTGCAACCGAAAAGCGTTTCCGCCCCCACAGCGCGGCGAGCTCGGTGACACTGGTGAGGGATTGCGTACACGTTGTAGTAATTTTTAAATTCAGCAGAACGACAGTGACAGCTCGCTATATTTTTGTGTTTCAGAAGAAGTCTGGTAAGAAAGGTCGACCGAAAAAAGAGAAGAAAAATGAAGCTCTGCAAGTATTGTTTGCTTTTGTTGCCACGAAGTCGAATAATGCTGTAATCCTTTTCTGTCATAGGATGCCGCCTCGATTCGCTTGGCCAAACTCAAGAAAATGGTTACTTTAGCGGGATTCCGGTGGGTTGGCATTCTTCTTTCAAGAATGCTCCGCAATAACAAGTTTTCAGAATCGTTTACAAGAAGTTTTTCGAAGATGTTGGTGACAGTGATCGTCAACGAGTAAAGGCTCTCGAGAAGGAGTTGGAGAGACGAGGACTCACTCGTTAGTATTGTGGTTTATTAGTGGTAGGGCTAAATGAGATCGTGTGCTAGATTTTTCGTAATCTATTTCGACAGTCGTTCACCTTTTCTTTCTTAGCTTTTATACACTTCCTTATTTGAAGCTCATTTATTTTATGCTTGTTCTTTACTTCCAACTCAGCCCCCCTTCATTGAACTCATTTTAGTGGTTTTCTCTGAATTAAACCTATTTTCTAGCTCCTTTCACCATGGAATCATGCAAGGCTTTCAAACTGCAGAAGGAACAAGAGGCAGAATTAGCGGAGCTGGCCAAAAATCAAATCATTGAAATTGGTGAAAACACGAGTAAGTTCACTAGGCTTGTTCTTTGTTTATTTAATCTAGACAAAACACTTATATGCCCAGTACATAGGGATGACCAGTAAAGACAATTTGCTTATGACTCATATCAGCAGACTTCAACTCGCACAGGCGAGTGCCGTGATCCATGAAAAGCTTTCGGCAAAATATTCCTGAGATGTCCATCCATACGCAGATGCCAGCTCCTGTTCACTATCCTCATCGTATTCAGATTTGACGTCATCACATCATTGTCGAGCTTCAAAACTTTCCGTAATTACTCCAGCCTGAATCAGCTACATGATTTCTTCAATCGGTTAGCTGTTGGATATCTTCCTAGAGGCACTCACTCCGAATGTACAAGACCCTGTGAGACCAGCGTTATTCAAATAGCGTCGTAATGGTCCATGATCCGTCGAAGACCGTTGGACTCAAACCGTGCACAAGCCCTCATGGCAAGTCCTTCTGATGTCGTCGGTGTAGAGAGCCGTTATGACGTTTGCTGATACATTGGAATGTGCGCTTCTTCTTCACCTGGAAGCATGCGCTTTGAAGCAAAGAGTGATCAATGCCATTTTGAACGTGGAATTATAAACTTGACCGCACCATAGTAAAAATGGATTTATTTAACGAAGGAAAACGAGCGATAAGGAAACATACCAAAAAATACAATGAGTTAGTAATGGGGTGCCGGGACCGGGGCCTAACCTGGCAAGAGCTAGACGAGCTGGGGCTGCTAACGTAACGGCGTGGCATTCGTATTGAGAATAGAGTACCGAGGGTGAAGAAAAATACGATCTTGGTCGTTTTTTAACACATTTTCTGGCTATTTCGGCCACTTTGGGCGGAGGCGGTTATGCGAGCACGCCGGTCTCACCTCAAATATGTGGAATTTGAGTGGTGAGTATGTAAAATATCAATGGCGTAAAATCTCGGCAATAGTCATTGTGTAGCAGTTATTCGGGGGTATAGTATGTAGTAGAATCTCGTCCAAAGGAAGGTAATGGCATTGAAAAAGCTTTGTTCAATTCAGCGTGCGTCGTCTCGGCTGCCGTAGCACTATTTGAGAAGAGAACGATGTTGTCTGCGGAACGTAGTTCCAAGAGATACCGCCCGTCTCCACAAACACCCTTCTCATCCTGGCCGGGCGATCGCCCTCCCTTTCAAAAAACGAGAAGAGCGTTGGGTGCAGACCATACACCTCAAATGACGACTGCCTCCAAGTTAATCTGGTTAGTACTGGTTCATGGTGATGGCTGATTTTTGGTAAATGATAGCTGGAATTAGTGACTTGATAGAACACAACTGCAACAGGCTAATCATTTCATTGGCAGAAAACATTTACATTTGTGGAGGCCATCGTCTCCCAAATGTAAATGTTTAACTACTGTCTACTTATGGTATGGTCTGCACCCGACACTCTTCTCGTTTTGACAGAGGGGGGGGGTACAGGTTACCCTCTGCGGCGTAGTGTAAAGGTAACTACAGGCGAAAATATCGCTCTGTCCTCAATGACTCCCTCAAGTGTATGGTAAGGAAGTTGTCGAAGTGATTGCACTCGGGCAACTGACCGATTGTAGTCGGCAAGTGTTCACATTAAGATGGTCAAGGTCGGCATTGCATCGTTTCGTTTCCTCGTTAGTCCGATCTTGTATCCTGCGAGTTTTTTACAGGACTGGCATTTTATTAATTTTCGGGTACTTTGACCATATGGTTTGAAACAAAACAGCAGTTGACCTTTTTGAACAATTAGAGACTGTAATATCCACTAGAGCTTGCGGTCTCGCGGTTCAGCGGTCAACCCTATCGTTATGTACTTTTCGAAAATTTTTAACGACCCCCCTCATCCCCAAGGTGGATTTGTACGAGCCCCCTTTTACGACACCGTCGACTCACCATATTTCCTCTCTAATAGTATTTAATTCTGTGACACTCAACGCCACAAACTCCGCCCATTTTCCTCCAAAAATGCCGTCGTGTCGGGGGCGTATTATACGCGACTGAAAACGCGCAAATTTTTAAGCTTGCTGCGCGCCTCCACTCGCCACAGCCTTATTACCACCGACATCTTTATAGTTTCCCATCCAATCCCCACACCGTGAAATTTCGAGCAAGTAAAGTGAGGGACGACCCCCCTCTCCTCCTACGAAAACTCAACCAGGTACGACCCCCCCGCGTTGTTAAGCTCGTAACAAGTAGGGTTGACCCTGCTCGCGGTTCTCTGCTTTTACAAAAAGGATAAAAACATTGCCGATTGATCGATCCTCTTTGGGAGGCGGCAGGCATTCTACTTTCATTGTATATTCGTCGTTGGTTTGAACCTGCGATTGTGCCTATACACATGACTTGTGGCGGGCAACCGATGTCCAAGCCAGTGTTTTATATCCTTCCAGACAAGTTTGGTAGGCCAATTAACGACCGAGAGCGAAGGCTAGGTTGGCTAAGCGAGTTCCCGACCATGAATTTGAAACACCAGACCGCTCGCGTGAGAAAGGCACGCGCGCACTTTTCCACTACAACCACTTCCGCCCTCATCTTTCTATAATTCTATGAAAGTGTATTCGAGTATTCAGGACGGTCCTGTAACGTCCGTAGGTCAATCGCTCTGCCCGCGCTTGCTTCTCAGCGACACGAGGTGGAATTATATTCGAACGGCGAGTTTCAAGATGAAAGACGAAGAATTAGAAGAACGTGAGCATATGAAGGTAAGAAACGCAGAAACATGTTCAAAATATCTGTCGTTGGGATTGTCAGCGATGAATGCGGATTCGGATTGAATGTCTTCTTTTCTGCTTAATCTCTCTGATCCAATCCCTCTGATTCAGCCAAATTGCCTACTCGCTCTTTGACTTACGTCTTTCACCCTCGATGAAAATTCCACTGTATCCTCAAGAATTTTCTCTTTTTTTTTTCACACAAATTTCATTGGGACATGCCTCTTTAGACAAGTTTATTTCTCAACGGGAAATTACCTTGTTTTGTGCCGTTTTCAGATTTAACAGGGTCACCTCAGGCGGCCCGCGCCGCGCATAAGCAAGGCAAAGTCAGTCGCGGGGGGAGGTCGTTTCAATTTGGGAGAGGCTCAATTCCACCGGTTGAACACACCTGTCATCGGAAAACGGTCAAGGGAAAACAACAGGAACGATATAATTGTTAAAGTGTGGGTAGCGCTCCGCAGAGGGCGCGTGCGGAGGCAGGAGGAGGGGGCGGTGAGTTCCGTGCGCGTGTTGTAGCTATTTCGCGTCAAGTTAAATAGAGCGTCCCACTGCACGTCTTACAACGCACACCACGCGCTGCAGCTCGTCCGTCGACTCTGCCTTCTTGCCGCGCGACGGGCCTCCTGGGAGGTACCCGATTTAACATTATATCGTTCCTGTTGTTTTCCTTGTTTTAAGTAGTTTGCGATACAGTTGTTGATCGACCCTGTCATTTAGGGCTCCTTTCTAGTATTATTCTAACTCAACAGATTGTCTTCTCGATTGTTCATTAAATTATATTGCGATGGCTCAGAAGCGATTTATTATGAAATCTGTGGTCACATTGGGATTATCTTCGTGGGTTAATCATATGGAACGGAGCAGTTTCAATGATATGATGTAGGAAAGACTGTAGAATAGGATAGAGGGACGGTGTGAGGCGTAGAGGTCTTCCTTGGTTGAACAAAACATCGATTTGAACAAAACGTTGATAAATTAGAGGTAATTTCTCTAGGTCTTACGAATGTTCGGTGTAAAGGAGTGGGAACTGTTCACCAGACCGTTTCTGTGAGGGGCTAGAGTGCACTTTTCGGTGGTTTGCTATCGTCGAAGGCAAACTCAGGATTAGGCTCTTTGAGGCTCTTCAGTAGGAACAACACGTCTCGAGTAATCGTCTCATCTACGGAGGTCATGCTGCTTTTGTCGCACAAGTGCGTCATAGTCAGAGCACTAATCGTTACGGACTTCCTGCTACCGTCCCCTGTGCAGCCCTCCACGTCTACCGCGTTGGTGTAAAGATCAGCGATAACGCCAGCTTTCACACGCAAAGTTGTTTACGGCGTACTGGGTTATATCACCTCAAGAAAAAACTAAGGTGACAGTTGATGAGGCTACACTAAAAACTCGTCCAAACACGCCCCTTCCGCATTGCAAGATGGAGTGGTGTTGAAGGAGGGGATGACCTTGTTCGGGGCTGAATCAGTGGCTTCGCTTGTTTTTGTCTTTTCAGGTCCTTCTACACCAACTTCATTAGTCTACACTGTTATAACCATTCATCCCGGGGCTTACCTTGAAAGTAAGATGGAATGCTGTGGTATTATTTAGCGTAGCTGCCAAGCATGGTCCATGGGGAGAATTACCTCGAATAGTTTTGCTGATGCTGGTCATTTCGCACCGTATATGAACACTACATATGGGGGTGTCATTGGTTTCTTAGTTGCGCACCAAGAGCAAAAAACAGCGCTTTTATAGTAACACTCACACAAAATTGGATTCTGATAAGCTTTTAGCATCGAGATAGGCAATTTTATTGACCATGTCAGGACATCATGCTCATGCAGGTGCGACGCAGCTGGAAATGGCCGCCGAACTCAATCCGTTTCCTGAATGAATTCGTGAAGATTTTGTCTCTTGAATATTGTTGGTGAAGTCTTACATCATGAATATTGACACTTTAAGTCCTGTGGTCTTGACATACTGGACAGCGCTGAAAGGGCGATCTAATACGTGCACTGCATAGCTGTCGCGGCACGAACTTGCATGAGTTGCATAGTTGTGTGCAATGTTAATAGCCATACTACTGAAGACATGTAACCTGGTGAGTTCACGTTAGACTTGGTTTTTCCTCGCCTCTAGCAGCTTATCAAAGTAATTTTTACGGCTCCGTGCGACAAATGTTTCCTCATACTCATCCATTCAGCGACTCTCGTCAGTGTGGCGGTAGGGACGTTCAAATTTATTTATTTTCCTGTTCTGCCACCTGACATTGGAACTGTGTTTATCATTTCTGTTGATTATAAGTCCGTGTGTCATTTAGCTCTGGGTAATTTTGCATCTTCTCACGGTTATGGTAATATTTCTGTCCCTTTCGCGGGCCTTCTTCGCTATTGATTTTATTGGCATTCGCGATGTTACTGTCTATTATGCGAGAACAGTTGCTTGATGCGCTATTTAATGAGCGGTTCTTGGGTTGAAGCCACTGTCGGAATTGTAGTTCTGGATACACCTGCTCGGTTTCCAGTCACTAACGGTTTTTTTCTTCAAACGCGGTAGGCTTGCATGTCATTAGTTTGGCGAATCGACCGATTCGCGTAGCGACTCAATGATGACGGGACCCAACATCAGGAGAAACCTTCCCACTTTCAACAGTGTCACTGTCAAGTCCCGCACTTTAAAGGTCCACTGTCATTGTGGTCTGCGGACAAACTTGAACTCAGCCTTTAAACGCCTCGATTTGACGCTCTTGCTGCGGCTCTCTGCGCTTAAACTAGCGCTTAACATTTACTAGTGATCTTATGTATTCAAATATTGCCACAGGTATAATTGGCTCGTCCACTACGGGAGTCCCTTCCCACTTCAAGGCTTAGTCGCTAGAGCCCTCACCTTCTGGATTGAGATTTGAAGGCGAGACAGGGCACCGTTCTCTAATCGATCTGTGCCTCTGGCCTTTCTCGAGCAGAGAACGTGGGGCGAGAGTCAAGTAGTTCACGTAAGCTGTCACGTGACACTGGGTTGAAAGTAGCGGTTTTCCTCTTGGACGTATGGGTCCGCCCACCATTGAGTGGCTGGACATTAGTTTCGACTCGCTTGGATACATCGGCCGATTCGCTGGTGCAAAGTTTGATTCGCTGGTGCAACGTTCGATTCGCTGGCGCAACGCTCAAATCAAGCGACTCGCTAGCGAATCGTTCGATTCGCAAACTATGACGTCGGCCGTATGCGCGCTCTGATGTCAGTGGCGGATGTCAACGTGGAATTTTATAGCAGTGGCGCACTACAGTAAATACAAAGCACAGCTGCTCCGCGTTCTAATCCGATGAGTAAGGATCAAGCGACTGTTATTTTCACTCATTCACTCTATTAAGTTGGGAAGAAAGTTCCGAGGAAAGCGATCGCGCTGGTTTGGAGGTGGGTAACGGCCTCTTATTCCATTGCCGAAAAAGGTCAAGATAAGTGTCAAGAGAGAGAATGGTTGGACAAGCATAACCATCGAAAGATACGCAACTAATGAGTAAGAAGATACGGGTGCTTGTTCAAGTCCATCGGCCGTATGGCACCTCCCGAGGAGGTTAGGGTACGAAAATTCCTTTGAATTTTCTCTGTCTTCCCAACTGGGATTGCTCCGATAACGACCCTACATTTAATGTATGTATTAAGGTTAAAGTAAAAATGCACCGAAAATGAAGAAGCTATGCCGTTTTAATCAAATACATTTATAGGAAACTTTGGATCATCTAGCTTGAAGGATAGCATACGGCCCCATAGCTCGAAGTCTGAGTAATGGAGAGTTCATAGTTGGCGATCGTACGTGCGATTAGGCGATTAGGCATGAAAAATATGGTTACAAGGCTTCTGTAAACGAAAGGGTGAGAGCGTACCTGGAAAAGCACACACTTTGTGTCTTATTGGGACTAAGCTTTTTGAAGAAGATAAAGAGAGAGGAGTTGCTGTGATAGTGTGCACTTGTGAGAGCTCCCAGACATCACTACAAAACGCTGAACTGCCAAGGCTCACGGATGACAGATGTCCTGAGACCGAAAAATGTACGTGTTTAGGCAATCAGGCGATTAGGCGATTAGGCGTGGAAGACTACATACGCATTGACTGTGTCGCGCCGGCACAGACGCCTTGCTCCCCGCTAGTCGCATAAGCATCGGGTTCACCCTCGAAAGGACGCGTCGGTGCGCGTGAGTAGCTACGGGACTACGCCGCGCTCGCTGCCTCGCACTATGCCACGCGACACTCAATAGGCCTGAACAGCCCGACTGCATGCGCAAACCCTACTGCCATCGATTACTAGCTACGCTGATACTGATATATTGTGCGACCGCTAAACTGCGCCCTCGTATAATTACTGACGCGACCTAACCATTGTTGTCAACCCAAATGGGAACATAGAAATTCTTGTTAATGAGAGATCTGTAATAAGGATATTACTCCGCGGACGAACGCCTACACTACACACATAAACAAGAGAAAGCCATAGATCATGCAACTAGCGAAATAAAGAGACACTAACAAGTTATACTACAAACTACCCTAACCACGAGTGGCGAACCAGTAGTCTGCTTGATTACGTGAGGCGACAGTGGCTAACAGATTATCCGCTGGATCTTCCTCGGGCTTCCATGTGCCCGCTTCCACTCAACCTAGGAGGAGTTAACCAAAGTGCGACGACGGTAGCGACACAGCCAGATTCGACGACGGCAGCACGTGACTTGACTGCAGCAAAGATCGCTGCGCTCTGCATCTCTGACGAGCTTCTCTGAAATTCAGCAGGTCGCGCAAGACCCGCGCGCACCCGACGCAGCGCGACCCTACTTTGAGTCGTACGGATCGAACCGACTGGTTTGCTTCCGCCCATAGAGTTTGTAGTGCGTAGGCCGAGTAGGCGAATAGGCGATCACATTGGGGAGCAACAAATCGTACGTCTCTTCTTTACGAACGACTGCACTCACCTAATCGACTACTCGCCTACTCGCCTGATTGCCTCGCACGATCACCAACTACGAACATTTCATAAGCGTGCACGGATTTGACGTGGCATTCACTGCACTTGATGAAAGTCTGGATGGGTGAGCTGTTTCCCCTTGCTGGAGATCTGCAAAACATGCTGGAAACAGCTTATTTACACGCCTCCCAAAGAGTGCGGCGCCTACCACGTCAAATCCGTAGACACCCACTCAGATGAAGTGGTGTGGGCTATACAGTCTATTTCGCTGTGTGATGAGGCGGGTCTACGAATTGGCGTGGTGGTGGCCGCACGTGATAGAAGTCGTGTGAATAAGCTGTTTTCAGTGGGATGTTGTGAACAGCTTATTATCACTTATCATCAATCCAGACTTCCATAAAGTACGACGACGGCCATCTCAAATGCGTAGACAAGCCTAATCAGACGGTGAGATAGGGATTATATGGTGAGATGCACTTCATGAAAATTGGGCGATAGACGTAACGGTATCACCGATCGAGTAGGCCATCGAGTAGGCTATTGTTTTCACCATTTCCCTGTCAGAAATAGTGGGTGGGAGAGCTCTGGAACAGAACTTCATTTTCGTGCAAAGAGGGGAGCCGGCGCAGATGTCCGCCAGCATTCTGCCAATGACTAGCGAGAAACGTTGATTTTGTCTGGCACAGACATCGTTGTTAAAAAAATTGATTGGCATATGCAGCGCAGCCCACCCCTTTGACACTCTATCCATGAACATTTCCATAGCGTTCAAAAAATCCAGTAACCGCCCGAACAAAGTGTTTCAGAACTCTCTTCCCAACTTAGTATTAGGATGGCGCATAAGTTCCTGCACTTGTTCTTTGAGTTCGCAATGTACTGCACTCAATCAAATTCTTTGATCTCGCAACAGTTGAGTACTACCACTCCTTGGCTGCTTGCGGTGCTGTTACTGTAGCGCATAGTTCTATCAGCTGAGGAAATCGTGACCAAATCCCAATTATCCATCACACTTTCGGCGCTGGATGGAAGGGGACCCGGAATACAACCAATGGGTGAAGGTGCTTACTCAATAACTACCATGTACTCATCTTACAAGCGCTTCTCTAAAAGTTATTATGATGTGGGAGGAAAATCCATCTACGTTGGCTCGAACTTAGGATATGAAAACATTACCAGTAACAGGATACTGCACTAGTAAGAGGATACTGCCGAGGGCTCGTTCATCACTGCTACCGAACTTTTTTTCAAAACTGTTGGAGGAATGCTGGACCCATGCCTTAGAGTTTTTGATGATTTTTGACTTTATATGGAGACTTATTCTTCACTGTAACAGTTCCACCTGATACTGAAGAACATGGCCAGCCGCTGACCCCATGAAAGCTGCTACAACCCTCCTCCAGCACAGTTTAAATTCTGCAAAGTTTGTAGAGCTTCTTCGCTGTCGAGCTGTTCAGCAAAACTTCGTGGACTGTAGAGAAGAATCTGCTCTTTATTGCTCGTCGCAAATCTATAGAGAAACGTGTCGCTTTTATCACATAAAACAAGCGACAATTTGATGGACGACCCTTCAAATTGGTGATTTGTTGCGGCACGCCCCTATCAAATTTTTGGACTTTCCAGCTACTTCCTTATAGCTTGGCTGTACCAACCAGATAGCTCAGGTTGGGCAGAACCTCCTCTATGTTCTTACGCGAGAATGCTTCAATCAGAACATTTGGCTAATCGGAGATACCGTCCGATATCCGACCGCTACTCTCATCATATTCAAGGCTCTCGCCTTCGTTACAACAAGCTTTTTAACTACTGCTTCTGAGCACATTTATTGCAAATCTAGGCCCAAAGCATCGTTAATACCTTGAACTGTTCCCGCCACTTTCCGGTCTACTTAAAGGAAGCGATCACGATAAGGAATTTTCGCATCAGGGAAGAACCTGCGCCACACGGAGCAGGTACTCCACTGCCAAGGAAGCGATGTGTAGCGCTCCCACGGCGAAAGGTGCTGTGGTTGCCGAGCAGGACCCGCGTGACTCTCCGCCCCCCAGTGACATGACGCCCACCGGTTTTGTTGATGATCTAGATGGATTGATTGCTGTTGGCTTTTCATTTTGGATGCATTTTTTCCCACGTATTGCCTTATCAATTCAGAACACTTGCTGTTGGCATGATGGCGGCTATCGTTAACACGTTTCGAACAACGTCAGTCTTTACCGTCTCTCATTTATGGTCGAAAATGAAAGGGCAATCAAAGATGTACTATTTTGCGTATTTTTGACGGATTTCTTTGCTTTTTTCGCCTACTATTGAGACCCCCACATCCTCTTTGAATCCCTTTGAGATCTACCGTAATCGCTGCCCCCAAAGCTAGAAAAAGAACGTCATGCCAACTTGTTCGTCGAGTATACCGTATCCAAAGCCTTCAAAAAGCCATGAGATGACGCTTTAGGTCAAAGTTGAGCTTAGCTTTGGAGAGAGCTGGAAAAGCTCTTCAAAATGATATCAACATCAATTGCACCTTTCCCAGATTTCAAGGTAAATAAAGCATCCAAAAGTGGAGTGTCAGATTACGCCAGAACTTTCGAAACACCTAATAGTTTGAGAGGTTGGGAAGATACACAGCAACCAATTAGGTGTGAAGTAGTAGGATGTGCTGTTGCGGTAGCACTGCACAACGTCCCTTAATTTATGAAAAACATCGGTGAAATTCGACGAATGTACAGCGTAGCGAGCAACAACATCGCCTACGTCGTTTATCGGGCATCACCATTCATGGATTTCATTCATGAGAGAAAATGAAGCCAAATGACATAAAAAGTATCCACTCGTAGCGAAGTTTCTCGAATAACACGAGGGCGAGGTTTTTGATGAGTTTTTTCTGGAGAATTCGGATATTAGTTCAACTCTGTTCAGTTCGTTGTGCGACCAAGGCCCACTGCTCTTTCCGTTGTGGAACAATGTGTGTAAAAAGACATCAGAAGGAAAAAGGAATAGAAAATTTGACAATAGGGGACAACTATGCCTAGGAAACACATACTTGAACTCAAAAGTTGTCAGGCTGATTGCGCTCCAGGTTTCAGGGGTCACTTCACAAAGGGAACTCTTCACGAGAGCGATGTAGAGCAAGCGAGTTCATTAGACCTAGGATTATAGAAAGAGCATGTTTATGGTCTAAACTAAACTGCAATCATAACTTGAGTTCTGTTCACATTTTCCGCTTAAGAGCGAAAGGTAGTCCCGACTATGTCAGTGATCACCCACCTACCGACGCAGACTGATTACTGCTGATATTCCTCTGAAGGCACTAATTAGCTGAAGCTAAACGCGTCGTTGTTAGTTTTCCCCTCTCTCTCGTCGCCTTTCACCGCAGACGACGTTCTTGCTTAGCGTCGACTCCTTAATGTTTTTGAAAATGCGAAAAGTAGTGAGCTTTCCCTTTCTTGTCTTTCACACTTTGGGTTACTGCCAAGTTTAGATTTAGATTTGGATTTATTGCATGCGCATGAGCACATGAAATGGGTTAAGCAAACCATAAAACATTAGATAACACAACACAGCACAACTGCGTCACAAAATCATCATAAAAAACGACAGAAAAAAAGCAAATAGAGAAGATGACCAATGCGCCAAAAAGATATGGTCAATAAAAAAGGAAAAAATAACATAGCCCTAAGCGTAGTACTTGTGCATATCTCTCTTGAGCTGCGCTATACTGCTAGGCATCGAACACTTTTTGCTGAATTTGGTGAACTCCGAAAAAGCCCGTACAGTGAAAAATTTTGTACGACCAGATGACCTGGCTCTGGAGAGAGAAAGTTTGAATTTTTCCTCTCTGGTAGTGGACGGCAAAAGGGTGAAGAGAGCTTGAGTGTCGACGGACACCTTCCCTGTGATAATTTTGAACGCTGTCAAAAGATCGAATTTCCTCCTCCTACCCTGAAGAGACTCAAGGCCAAGCATTTTGTTCCTTACAACACCTCTGGGTATAGCGTTATAGTTGAATACCAAGGCCCTTATAAATACCTTCCTAGTAAAACTATTTTGAACTGCATCCAATAGCGAGATAACCTTTTTGGTCTGCGGATAGAGAATCGTTGTGCCATACTTCAATAAAGGGCGATGTAGGATTTGTAAGCCCTAATAAAGAGGCACGGGTCTGGTATGGAGACCCCTAAGCAGTAGAAAGAGCCTGGATTCTGCTTTGTTGGCTATACTCCTACAATGGTAGTTGAAGCGGAGTCTCCCATCAACTATAAAACCTAGATCTCTAACTTCGTCAACTCTGTTAAGCTCAACAGCGCCCATGTAGTGATTGTGGTTGGGTCGACCTTTGCCTATATGCAAATCAGATGTTTTCTCAGGCGCTAATGGTAACTCCCACATTTCGGACTAGGCGACAACTGCATCAATAGCTTTTTGAATCAACAGAGAATCCGTTTCCGCTCCCAGTGACCTGTAAATTTTTACGTCGTCAGCAAACATTTTACATCTTATTCCTATTTCCTCGACCACATGTGGGAGAAAACAACAACGGTGATAAGACGCACTCTTGAGTAACCCCGCTAGGAGCTGACCTGAGCCTAGAAAAACTTTTGTTGAATCGAACCTGAAATGAACGGAACTGCAGAAGAGGACTAGATCCATGAGACAATGCTTGGATGTAACCGTGACCGCCAACGTGGTCTAGCTTAACCAAGGGTTTGGTATGATTCACTCTGTCAAATGCTTTGGCATAGTTTGAGTAAGTCTATATCTTTATTCTCATCTAACGACACAGTCCAATCAGTAAGGGCCTCAAGCATATGCGTTATTGTTGATCTAGCGCTTCTAAAGCCATGTTGGCAATCGGGTGGTATCCTGTGCTTTTCTAAATGGTCAACGATAACCCTCTTCATTCTTCTTCAAAGACTCGACAAAAAACCGAAGTAATACTAAACGGCCTATAATTGCTCGGATTATCTCGCGGTGGCTTCTTAGGAATGGGACTCACAAAAGAGATTTCCCACTTTGGGGAACTTCAGCTCTGAACAGGCTCAAGTTAATAATGAATTTCAATGGACCTACGATGGAAGGAAGTACCGCTTTGATAAAACTAAGCGGTACCAAATCCGGAGTAAGCGGTGAATTGGATATTCAACCAGATAAGGTGTCAAAAATCTCTTGTTCATTGAACCAATGAGAATCTTGCATTCGGGGGACATACCACTCCCGAGATCAATGTAGCTTTATCAGTTGAGCGAGTCGTGCTTATCTCAGCGGGTGTGAACTGCTTTTTTAAACAAATCTGCGAAGCTATTCCGCCTTGTCATGCAATCCCGACGCACAACTCGAAAGTCCGCCAGGGTTCTTCTCACGACAGAGCAGGGCCTTTTCTGTTAGGCTTGACTCGGGCATGAGCTATACCACACTCAGAGTGGAGAACTGCCGGCGATTTATTATTGTTTTGCCTAACGTGATCTTCTTTCCTTTTTTCAGCCTAAGCCAGCCTGTATTTCATACATCTTGCCTCGTCAAACGCTCCTTGCAATAACTTCATCGAGCATCGAGTCAAGTCCACTAACGCTCTGTTTGATAAGCTCCGCCGGTTTGTAGTGCCTTGACCTTCCTCTTAAAAGAGGGAATGAAGGAAAGACATGATCTGCAGCTTTGCATGCTTACCTTCCAACCTCCAGCTATCGCATCAAATTTTGAAGTTCCCCCCGCACAATTGGGACAAAAGAACAAGGTTAAACCTGGAAGTATAGAGTAGCCAATTATAAAAACAAGTATATTGAAAATCTCTGCACACAGCTTTCGAGGGACGGAGGGACGGCGGGGGCGTGCAAACATCTATCACGCAATATGAACGCATCGTCAACCTAACCAAGCGAAACTATGCTCGGGTCGCCTAAGCATTCTGAGATGGAATTATGTACTACTGAGATTGCCTCGTCTTTTTTCGAATAAATATAGAAGTATATTATGATTCAGTATGGATTGTGCGGTCTAATCTTTTGCGGGGACCTAGGTGCGCGCAAGTGCATAGTGAGATCGGTCCTATTGCGAGGCACTCTTTCTTTTCTTACGCAAGTTATTTCGACACAAAACGTTTATAAACCGTTCTCAACTCTGGCCTTGGGATTGCACCATTACAATGACCACGCCCGTGGACCTGGTCGCGCAGCACTTGATGGTAGTGAACTGCCATCATGAAAAGAAACTATAGACCAAGCCTTAACGCAACTCAAGGCGATGAAGCAAGCGAAGTGAACTTTCGTAAGATGCCGATCCCCACACCTCTTCCGTGGGAGTCGCGGAATTGCGGCCACCACTTGCTGTGCTTCTGGCTTACCGTAAATCCCCTTAATAAAATTGTTTTAGTTCAGCTCATCCTGAGCCAGGCCGGCGTATTTCGATTTAGCCCGTTACCCTGCGCACATAGCTGTATACTCAACCCATTTTCGAAAGGCTACGGTAAACCGCACGCCTCTTCTTCGTGAGCTGTACCCTAGTCCAACCACTTTTTCACCGCAACCTACTGAAGTCAGTCAAATCTTTTACCCCAACATGTCTAAGCATTCTGACATTGTTTGTGGTTGCCTGCCGGTACCCATGTTACTCACATTAGGCGCCCTACGCGTTAAAAAAAAACTCAAATGTATAACGCACGTCCTCCGATCAGCTCGCTTACACGGCTCTGTTGAAGGTCCTATGAAAGTTTGTCAACTCGAGCGTTTTTTTTTCTTTTCCCTAGACTATTTGAAGTGAAAGTCAGTCGGTTGTGAACCTAAGTGACTACAGCTGTGGCCCATTACCTATAATGGAGACAGTAAATAAATAAAAAATAAAGTAAATGAAATGTTCAATCCTTTGTTGGCACTATCCGAAGTAAGTGTTCGGCCGTTTGTGATTTCGGGCAAACAGAGGGGGGTGTGGAAATTTGGGGTGAGCGCGGTGAATGATCTTTGAGAAGTGGCGAAATGAAGTCGCTTGTAATAGGCGTTTTTGGCTACAATTTGGTGGATAAAAGTTCTACAGTAGCGTGAAATTAGGCAAAATATGTTAGAGTTTGCCGGATTCATGCTAGCAATTTTATTCCCCCCTCCGCTCGACAGCTGTGATCCGCGTTTTGTAGGGAAAACAGAGCCCGGATTGTTGCTTGTGTCGCGTAGGCTCCTCATTGTGAGATAAAGCACTGTCAGACAACAGCCGGTGATGTCGATAAGGGATGACGGTGGCGTATAAGCGAGGAGGGGGGAGGGGATGTATTGGCGAAGCCTTTCTACACGGGAGGCTCGTTCATCAACGGTCGCGTGAGCCGAGCTATTCTGAACAACGGTTTTGTTTATGCTAAATAGGGCAGGTGCAGTGAACAGCAGATCTAGCCGCCCCATTATTCCGCTAAATGGCCCTCTGAATGCCAAAAAGGAGTGAGAACCATTTTGTTGGAAACTTTTTTGCATTCAGTTTTGCCCACTTTAGCGAATGACGCAACGTTCTGTAATCCATGCACCATCCCTCTATAATCCATAGGCCACCAAAACCATTTTTGAGAAAGGCTCCACGCCCTGAACGACCTCCCCGTCGTAAAAGTGATGATGTGGTGAAGTCGCATCGAGACATCCTAACAGAGGGAGCCGGCAACGTCTGTTACACCTCTTCTGCACTTTTCTATGCCAACTCAGAAATTATCCCGCCGTCAACTAACTCGCACGGACCGCTCCGTTTCCTGCGCACAGCCTTCTATTACGCCGTATGGTCTCTTCCTGCCTGTGAACAACCCCCTGAAGTGGCGCGTTATGCAAGCAATGTTGTTCATACAGTAAAAAGGACACAATCATAGATATAGTCAGATTTCGCTGGCCTTCCTCATCCTCTCTTCCTCCTTTCCAACTGCCTCCAGTGCCATGCAGGCAACCGATAGTGGAATGAACCGGAAAATGTAGCATAGCAATGCTATCTATATAGACCTAGAAGCTGTTATGCAACAACTAATCCTGCTACAAAAACATTGATAATCTCTAATCCTGTAACTACCCGAGTTTGTTAGGCTGGTTTGCTTATCCCATGACTTCTTCTCACGTCAACTTGCATTTTGTCCGGACGACACACATACATACACACACAACGCACACACACACACACACATACAATACCCAAACCGGAACACCAGCCAAGTAGCGCCTTTAAAATCAGAAGATTGCCCACTGATCGAGCGTACAATCGATCCAAAATAAAAAGTGACAGTGTTTTTGGAAAACCAGTTCACATAATGACAGGGGACATGAAAATAGGCCTAAAATCAAACGGTATGGCGCTCAAAATCTGTTCGAGATTCCCTCAAATTCAATTCCCAAAATTTGTTTATATACAAAGTTTATCGACAAGTGGTCAACGTGGTTTTGGATGGGACTTGCTTATTTCTCTCAACAGATTAAATCCACTGAAATGTGCTTTTGTCAGGCGATGCATGTTGGCCATCCACTCGCATCTCATCAGAATATAGTAATATTTTCACTAATGTTATTTATGAAGTAGGGCGCGTTGGGCGCTGCTGCCGCAACAGCTCATCTTATTTCATGGCTGTTCTTGTTACGGTGTCGCTTTCCGAAATTCGTAGTATTGTGCTAATCGTTGCTGTTTTCTGTGCTTGTGTTGCGCATTGTTAGTTGGGCAGTTTACTTTGATTAATAGTGATAGTGTTCGTTCCTCCAAGGGGTGTCACTGGGAACTGTACACTTTATGGGCTGAGCCGATCGCGAGCATCCTTATTCAGGCGACAGGCCCCGTGACAGGCCGGCTTTCGAGCACCCACTCACATCTCAATGTCAATGTCGTTTATTGTATCTCGAGATAATGCTACGGCGTCCGCGGGAGTCTACGCGCACAAAGTATGCGAGGGTCTCTGGTGCAAGCACGGAATCGGGGGTGAGGCGAACTTGGCTCACATCTACCCCGATCAAACATTCAATCGGGAAAAATAGCATCAGCATATAAGAAAGGCGGAGCCTGCCTAAAAGTGGGTAGACGCGGAAGAATAAGAAGGAGACTTCACTTCAGTCAGAACTTTTCCTTCGTTCCTGTTACGTTAGCAAAACCCGGATGAAGAAGGCGTCAACGTGGTGACGTCTTATCCTGTCGCAGAGTGAACTTTCGTTCGCACTTTTCCAAAATATGTGCGGTTCTCCTCCATTTTCATACTAAAGAGGCTCTCCAGTATGTACAATCATCCTCCCTTAACCCCGACCACCACCCTCGCCATCATGGCTGTTCCTATCGTGTATGATTCTGCCATACCGTCAGAACAGCCCAACTCCGCCCACAATTCTTTCGTAACGGCCACTAAACGGGAAATGCACCATTCCCTTCAGTCATTCGGAACCTTCGGCCGCAGTCCTCTATCCATCTGATCTCTTGCTTGTCATGCAGAGGACATAGTAGGAAGTGCTGGAATTCACGGACCACTTTGCCTGGGAATGTACTATTTTGATGCTTCTACCCTTTTGTGTCTGAAATGGAATCAGTGCGTTTTCAGTCCTTCTATTGAGCAATAGTTCCGGTAAATTATCACGCCATCAACTGCTATCCCTGCAATCCTCCTCTTTTCTTTCCTTGCAACCTCGGCATGTTAGTTACAAGCTTATTTATTGTCTTATGCTTTCGAGGTTGTCACGTGTAACAGCTGTTCAAGTGATTTCACATTTCAAACTGAGCCTTGGTCTTCAGAGCAGGGCGAGCTATTTGTTGAGGAAAATTTGATCAACACAACTCCCTGCCCCACCTACCCCATGAATACTACCACCTCCTTTTCTTCGCGGCCTCCTGATCTCCACCTCTGTTATCTTTTGATGATCTATAGATCAGTGGTGTCTACCTCTCCCTGTGCCGATATAAGAACCCTCCTCTCAGGCACTTAGGCAATATACAGGGGAAGGGGGTAAAAAAAGACACCTCACCCATGACGCACATCATCAAATTTTCTGTCGCAAAGGGTGCCGTTGTTAATGTGATTTTTATGATAAAATATTCCTTAGATGTACCCCCCCCCCACCCCGCCCATAGGCAGAAGCAGGCCCCTCTCCATTGCCATAGCGTGTCCAAAACATGACGTCATCTGCCATCACGGTCGAGTTCAAGGAGGCCTACCGTTCCGGCTTAAAGCTGCTACATGATTTCTACAATCGGGTAACTGGCGGATAGCTTTCTAGAGACACTAGCGGTGACTACGCAAGACTGCTTTTCACCAGCTCCAGATGACGCCGTAATGGTCTATGGTCCCCTGACGATCTCATAGAGCTCATATCGTGTATCATGTCTCGTGGGAAAATTTTCTGCTGTCGTCGGTGTAGAGGAATGGGGTATCCCCCCCCCCCAAGGAGGCCCGTCGCGCGGCAAGAAGGCAGAGTCGTCCGACGAGTTGCAGCGCGTAGTGCGATATAGGACGTGCAATTGGACACTCTTTTAACTTGACGCGAAATCCCGATAGTGCGCGCGCGACTCGTCGGCTGACATTGCCTTTTTGTCGCGCGATGGGCCTCCTTACCTTAGGGGTACTCGGAAGGAATGCTGTGTAGTTTTTTGATAGGTTAGAATGTTTCCTTCAGTTTTTCAGTTGGGCTGATTCAGTTTGGATTTGGCGAAGTGTAATTCATACCGTGTCGAACGAAGAGGAGTGACTAGTTTTTTTTTACCCCTCCCCCTCTGTAATTACGGTCGTGGTATTCAAACGTGCCTACAGTGTGATAGAGATAAAATAACAAACAAAGCTATTCCTTGAGTAAATCATTTCAGCATCAGCTGAACATCTCTCAGCAATAGTATACTACAATCTTGTGCTGATTTCAGGTGATGCGTTTATGTAGTAATTCATGTCATGTGACATTGAACCGACGTGATGCTTCAAGAGCAATAAAATTTTGGACTAAAATAATTATCTTGGTTACGGCTGTTGCTTTTGTCGCTCTTCACATCGTGCCAGCGAATCTCCGTCAATATTTGGTGAATTTTCGATTTTCATTGCGTACTTATTAGGAGCCTATTTGCCCATTGTTCTTCAAAGGAGCACTCATTAACACAAAAGTCATTAAATGCGACATTCACAGTGAACCGCGGTCGAGGAACCCTCGAGGGGTAGTGGAGTGTCCTTTTTTCGTCGATGGAAATCGTCATTGAGATTTTAATAGTCGTAGGTTAAAGAGCTTCACAACGAGAAAATTGGCCTTGAGTGTACGGAGTGCCATTGCTGTGGAAGGCGGAATACGGTGGAGAGGTGAGCCAGTAGCAATGCTAAAATGTAGGGGGCGTTAACCTTGCCTTTTCGTATCATAAGTTAAGAGACTTATAATTATCTTGGTTACGGCTGTTGCTTTTGTCGCCCTTCACATCGTGCCAGCGAATCTCCGTCAATATTTGGTGAATTTTCTATTTTCATTGCGTACTTATTAGCTATTCGCCCACTGTTCTTCAAAGGAGCACTCATTAACAAAAAATTTATTAACCCATTGCGTACCGCGTGCAAACAAATTACAAGCTAGATATTACAATATGAGCGACTTTTTACAAACAATTAGAAAGAACACTTCCTGTGAAATGATTGAAAACACGTAAGGCACAAAAATTGATCACATTTCGAACACTTTGTGTTCACCAGCACAGTGTGGCACCTAGCATACGGAGTGCCGTTCATTCGAGCGGCGTTCTTGTAACAGTTGACGCATCTCCTCCTTGAGGTCCTTTTTGGTCCTGCAATCTCATAAAGTGTGGGTCTTGACGAATCGATCTCCGCAGGTCTCCATCCTTCCAAAATGGACTTAATGATGCGGCACTTGAACTCCTTGATCGAGATCCTTTCCTTCACTGCGGAAAATACATGCCAGGCGTTGACTACACTGGTTTGAGTAATCAGATGAAAAAAAAGTCGTTTTTCTGACAAAAGGGGTGTATGAACACATTTGATCGGATAGGTCAACGGATCCCTTCGCCAGATTGTAGTCCTCCACCATCACTGGCTTATTGGATTGGCCTTTGGACGCATCATGGCACGTCGATAACATGTAGATTTCCCTCTTATCCTTCCATTTGAGCACAGTTACACCTTTATTATTCTGTCTGGCCACAATTCTCCCCTTTTGAGCCGAGCGTTTTTGACATCAGAAGGTATTCCAAGCCGATTTTTTCTTAGAGTTCCGACGTAATGAGTCTTTTGCTCCAACAATAATTCAGCCAGCGCAATAGAGGTGTAGAAATTGTCCGCTGTGTCGGTCCTGCCTTCGTTCAGATATGGCGCTACCAAATCCAGAACGGCTTGTTGTGAAGACGAACAGGTCCTGTTTTGTTGTTTTCCAGCATAGACGATGAATTTGCAAGTGTATCCACCAGCACAGCATAATTTGTACACCTTGATTCCAAATTTATGACGTTTGCCTCGAATGTACTGTCGAAATACGACCCGGCCTCGAAATGGAATCATGCTTTCATCAATGCAAACATCTTTGCCTGGGCTGTAAACAGCAGCGAACTCTTCGTTGAGCATGTCCAAAATGGGTTGAATTTTGTAGAGTTTATTAGACTTGTCGGCAGTGTTGTCTGCGAAATGTAAGCAATTTAGTATTTGGATAAATCGGTTCCTAGAAATAAGCTTCGCCGCAAATGATTCGCTGAACACCTTTCTCGTAGACCAATAATCCTTTAGATTTGATCGGATTTCTAGTCCCATTTGAAAACATATAGCCAGAAATTCGAATAATTCCTCTTCGTCAATGTCCGTCCAGTTGTTATACTTTGTGAAAGCGTATCTATTCGTTTCTCTTATGACCAATTCCACGATTTCATTTGTGAAAAATCTCCGGAAAAACTGAATGGGATGCTGATAGCCTAGAATCTCTCCATCCAGTATACCGCCAAACCCTTGGAAGCGGAAATCGTCTCGCCTTTGAATATTTGAAAACCATTGTGTTTCTTCATCGCTTGTATCTGACCGATCATCACTGGAATTCCAATCTGACTCGTCATCTGATTCCACAGCATGGACAACCATGTCTTCCAGAGCATCTCCTCCTTCATCGAATTCGTCACCATCACTTTCAATCAGGAGTTCGTCAATGATCGATTCAGTTCTTCCATTGCTGTCTTACTGAAGCAATTCATATAAGAGAGGGAGTTTTCCTGTGCAAAATTGCTTCAGAGAGCAAAATAAAGTTTAAAAAGTACATACTTCGCGTGTCGCTGCAAAAAACCGCTCTGCGTGGCCGCGTGCTGCACGCCGTGAGCCACGCTGCGTCGATAGTGAAAAAGGCGCCGGGCACACGCGCCGGCCAGCGCAAAAACGTCGCGGTACGCAATGGGTTAAATGCGACATCCACAGTGAACCGCGGTCGAGGAACCTTCGAGGGGTAGGGGAGTGTCCTTGTCGTCGATTGAGATTTTGTTGAGCAAAGGCCCGCATCACATGAATAGGCTTTCGAGTTCACCCATTTGGTTCAGGCCATTCTTGGTAGATTGCGAAGCCTCGAAAGACACTCGTTCTGTTGCTAAAAATCGCAATTTCGTTTCGCTTAGACATACCATCGCGTCCGGCGAACAACCGGAAGGGACAAATCAGGTGCACCTGGACGCCAAGTTCTGCTTCGTATTTTCTTTACGCGTCGCATGACGCAATACTGGACATGCGGCAACTCTGAATTTCCGCGATTGCGAAACACCGCACCACAGAACGCATTCAAACGGCGCTTCTCTCGGACTTCTCGTCGAAAGCACGTGCGACTCAACGGCGACCTAGCTTAGTAGCAAACCGCGTCGCAACATGTTCGCGACACACCTTCCAAATTAAGAATTTAGAGCCATCCTGACTTTTCTATGAGGAGAAAAAAGATCACTCTAAGAATGATTTGCCTGTACTTTGAGCAAAAATGGCCAAATTCCAGAAAACCCTTAGTGGCCCTTCCCCCCGTGTCCATCCCTAGTTGCCATGGTCGACGAGCACACTCCACAAATGGGCTAGAGCTGTGCCTGGGCCGGTGAAGGGCGGAGGAGGGCCCTTCAGCCGGGAGCTGTCGAGTCGGTGTAACTCATTTGAGCGAAATGAGGGGCTTAGTGTCCTTTCGAGGCTGGCAATACAAACTCTGGAGCTCGGAACTGTCAATGAAAGATATCCGACAGGCATGTGGGCCCTCTTATTATGTTCGTGTCTTGCGTAAGGCAGACATCAAGATCGTTGACTGGGAAAGCAGCCGACGCTATTTGTGAGTTCACGAGGGTAATCAGCGAGCGACGCTGAAAATCTCGAACATTAAATAACATAGCAGCTGAGCGAAGACCGTAATCAAGTTCATCTGACTTGGCAAATTTCTAGAGCTTGGAACGCTTCATCTAATCATCAGCATGTGGAAAACCTGACCTTGGACCACTAGAGCCTTGATCATCGCTGCAGGAAGAATTATGGCCGCAATTGACCAGACCAACATGACGCAAGACTGTCGAGAATCGAGCTTAAACCAGCTCGAATCTTGTACATCATCTTGCTAATTTCGGCGTCCAGAAACTGTATTACTTCTGAACAGAAGTGGCAACATACCTTCCTTCGAAACAAAGAAAACATTTCCATGCCACAAATCCCTTTCTAGCAATATAGTGAGGCGATATTATCGCGTGTGCTATCAAGGTGATAAACGAGTGTACGTCGGATACTACCCTGCCAAGCACGTCGACACTGACCAGGAGCACTACACATAGCCATAAATCGTAAGAATCCACTTCATCGCTCCTCTTTCAAGCGCGGCAAATATGAGCGGAATTGCACACGTATAATTCGACAACCCGCCACATCTGAGACTATATTCGAACCGTGTGGTCATGGAACATAGCCATAATATGCTTCAATTTAAAGATTTTCGTAAATATCGTGATGCTTCACACTCAGTACAAACACACACCCAAAACGCTCTTAAAGGATCTTCCACCGGGAAAAAGTCCATCCTCATACCACCGAAACAACATACCCGCCTTTATGTACCTAGCTGCATGAGCAAGCAAAATCACGAGCATAAGCTTAGTTTTCGATAATACTAAGGCCCTACACACACAAGACAAAATGATCACCTTTCGTGGAAACTTCCTTTACCAGAAAGGAGATAAAAACGTGAATGGCATCGAAATTTTGCCAACAACGCTTGAGCGGGACGATCAAATTTGTATGTTGTAAGAACGTCCACAATTTTTTACAATATAGATCATCCAAAGGCCAGAATCGTGCCTTGTTGAATCTGCGCAGCTGCCTTTTCCAAGGGCTGGCTCTATCCTCAGTTTTGTAAATAAGCCATTAACAATCTAATTAACCCAATTGCGTCAGTCCGCGTGCTTGCACATGTGCAGCACGCGCTTTCGTCTCTGTGGTCCACGTGCTGCACATAGGCAGCACGCTATTAGTTCGGCCTGCTCTTATCTCCTGTTTCACCATTTTTGTCTATGTTTTCGAAGTGGGTGATATGATAACATCTAGAAAACTCTGGAGTATATAACATATATAGCAGGGATAGCTGTCTGCACGAATCTGAAGATTAACTCTGGATCTAAATCCTATTATTTTTAACAATAAACAATAACACTCACATTTTGAGATCGAGAGAAACAATCGTTAACTATGTTACAATGATTAGCCACATCTGAGCAACAACATCTAACACACACACAATCACACTTAAATTATAACAAATAGAGGATCGCACTTTTACAAACAATTAGAAGAACAGCCCTCCTGTAAATTGCATTGAAAACCACCCGTAACGGCACAAAATTGACGAACTCACTTTCGAAGCAGCCCAACACCGGCATTGGGAATTCCTCCTATGGACTCATTGACACGTTTGACCGAGCAGGCTGGACAGGCGGTTGAATCGCGCTGAGCATTGTGACCACAAAATTACGCGTCACATTCATGGCACGCACTCTCTCATGCGGTACCCATTCCTCCCCCTCGAGCGGTGTTGTACCCTTGTTTGCGGCTATTTTCGTTGAGCTCGGAAAACCACCTGTGAACAAGCGACGCAACGCTGCGCGCATCACCCGCAAACTCGTGACAACGCGGCTAAACTGAGCTTATGTCCATGCCGGCCAAAACCTCCACCTCACTAAGATCAGTTTTAAAAGAAGCTGTTACCATAGAAATTACTTAGGGCCAGATAAGCCAAACCGAACATCTCTCATCTGCTTTGGTACAAGACACATACAGACGTGACTGAACAGTCCGGAATGGGCGTAAGCATACAAGAACGAATTGAAAAGGATTATCTGGCCTCGCACTCGGCCTTCGTCATATGCACGTGATCCACGCCAAGTCATGTAGGATCCACGAAGGCAGCAAAAAGGGTATCAGAAATGCGACGACAACTAAAAACCTCTGGATTGAAGTATTCTAACAAAGCAATAGGCACAATTCGAAAACAAAGTATTCCAGGCCATATATGTTCATTACCGAACAAAACCTTTCATACAGAGATGCACAATTCATTCCTTGATTATGATATTTAGACATTATACCGATAGCCTTCTTAAATATCTTCTGTAGAACCTATAAATATTTCACTGTTCGGTATTTGACTATTGAAAAACAGCAACTCGACGTTGTCCAGGGTTGGAGACCAATGATCCAAGCAACTCAACATACTTGCGTAGAGCAACGGGCTATACGGTGTCAGCCGCCAGACAATCAAACCAGCAAAGGAAACATTGGCTGATACCAGCCCCTAACACATACAGCCAACAGGGGAATAAAGTTCCGGATGCCCAGCCCTGGATTCTCAGGCCACGTCGCATGCTCCCCGAAAGAGCGCTACCGCAAGGGTCATCTGAACGAGCCCTTATGCACAATGGTAAAAGCTGCAGCGTGAATTTCTCAACACTTAATTGCCTCCTTCCAGCGCCTTATTGGGAACATAGTCAACCAGCATAGCCTGCGGCGATATAAAAAGGTCAATCAATTCATCTGTCTCGTGCTTCACTTTTTATTAAGAAAATGTCCTGACTTAGAAAAAGCGGGCGGAATAGCTGCTTGAAATAGCTGCCATTTTCCGTACGAAGATCAACGTGACCCGTCCCGGAGCCTTGAAGCCGGTCGTCCCCTATCGTCTACTTTCCTGGAAAGATAATTTTACACCCCCTCCCCAAGTGATTTGATACTCCCCCTTTCGACACCAACGGACATCACTCCCTCTATAGTACTTAAAGGAATCTTACCACGCGAAAAAAAACCAAGCGACCAGTGCGGGACCAAAATTCCTGGGACAATGCATGTAGACGGATCACCTTCAACGCACTAGCGTGAACAGATTCACTCAAAAGCCTTCTCAAACGTGCCCGCCCCGTACCATCAGCGGGCTCGCAAAAACTTCTCCCCCCCCACTGGCTCCAGTCCGTGGAAATCTCCTTTAATTCTGAACCCTATACACCAGGCCATCAACCCACACTAACCAACCGACCCACCCGCCCACCATGTCTCCTCCTAAAATGCCGTCGGACGGGATGGAGTACATTAACTCACATATACCCACGGCCCGCGAAACGGCAAAAATTTATCGCACCCTCCACTGAACTCGGCCCAGCCACTACCCAACGAAAATCTAAGTTTCACCTAAATCCCCACAAGTGACTCCCAGCGCGACACATGGGTACACCCCCTCCCCCCTCCACACTAACCAAGTACGGCCCCCCCACTTGGACCTGTACCAAACGTAGGGTCCCCGGCTGAGGCACAAAACCTGAGCGGCTTTGACACCCTCCTCACTGACTTCTCCGACTCCGCCCTTTCCGCCACCCGTTAGGAGAAATAGCCTTTCTTATCGGGGAATCGATACTGTCAAAACTGCTCTACAAGGCAACCTACGCTCTATAGCCCACTTTCGGATACCTCAAACTCGCTACGGATCTGCAACACGCACGCAACCCTCAAAACGAGTCTCTATATACAGTTAACCGCGCCTTTTGACACAAACCAGGAGACATCCACCTCGACGACATTGCTGTAAGGCACAACCCTTGGGATGAACTTCTCTAGTTGTCTAATTTCATCCGGCTCTCAGCCAAAGATCCTCAGAAAAACAATCGTGCAACAAAACCAAATCATATTGCCTTGCTCACGCAAATGGAAAAAAATCTCAATGTACATTCTAAAATATCACTGATACCGCATCACGGCAGGCCTAGTTTGGCATCAACAATCCATTCCCTTTTACACAAGTCACCAAAACAGCGGACACTCTGGAGTATCCATCTTACATTTGAGTGCCTGACGCAATCTCACTTCATCAGATTCCGATCGCATAAGTTCTGCAAAGACAAAACAAAACCTCTTCAAACCCGGAAATCGATAGCTTGGGTTCAAGCCATCCCCTGGAAACCAGTTCTAAAGTCCTAATATGGCAGACGCCCCCCCCACAATCTCTCACCATTTGGGCGCGCCATGGCGGGGCAACACCCTGGCCTCGATCGCCCATCCACTTAAGCCTGATATCGACGTCACAGTTAGCCCCCCCGCGCATTACTTGCCTGGAGTTGACGCTACATTGCGGACTACGTAACTTACCGTCGCCCCCAGGTAAGCTATGGCCGCATACCGGACCCGGTTTGGCCGGGGGGGGGGGGGTGGGGGGCGGGTGGGGTGGGTGGGGTGCGGTGGGCGGGGGGGGCGCCGCGCTCCAAATCTAAAAAGTGCGGAGCCGCAGCCAAAAATATATAGATCGAAATGCAAGCGACTGGGTACGATCGTTAGGCCGGATCAGAACGTTTGGCGGCATCGCGCGATTCCTAATAGCTGGAGCGCGCGATTCCACGGTCCGCATCCGTGGGCGGCACCAGCCAAATTGGAATGATTACTGGCCCGCGACGCGATCCGCAGAAGCTACCGAACGCAGGCGGATTCGCAAAGTCTTACATCTCCTTATTCGTCCTGCGTTTTCATCTTCCTAACACGAGCGCTGTAGAATAAGCAAAAAAACAGCCCTAATAAGAAGTCTAATGTAGACTCCGAGTAATGAACAAGGCGCCTACACACCAGGTCCAAA
Source organism: Ostertagia ostertagi (assembly GCA_036418205.1). Lineage (NCBI taxonomy): Eukaryota > Metazoa > Nematoda > Chromadorea > Rhabditida > Trichostrongylidae > Ostertagia > Ostertagia ostertagi. The sequence continues at coordinate 89,319 of MU868572.1, forward strand.
TATCAAACTCCTGTCTGCGCCCCCGGCACCCCCAGACCTCCATCCCCGGTCGGGGTAATTGTACCAGACTGTCTAGCAGGAAACAAAACCCGCAAAAAAGCTTATACACGATACTGGGCCACCCCGCCACGTCATTGGTTATAATCCCATCCAATTCAATGACGCCCCGGCGGAATTTACAAAATGAAGTAGAACTGCGTCCGCATCCCAAACGGGAATGATCAACCGGCAAATGCTTATCCTCCTTATTTATAACTACTAACTATTCAAAAGATGTCTCGAACCACCGCTACAAGGGCACCCGATTAAGAATGCGGTTACCTCACAATAACAGAGAAGAGATAAATCGAAGTAACTTGCAATTGAATTTCGGACCAGACAATCTTTCTCTAAACACGCTAAGCAGTCAACACAAATAGCATAATGCGAGATAGCCTATCCATTCGATGCGGAGCGGATCTACGAGCGAGAACTTCTCTGTAACAGTTGACGCTCTCCTCGCTTGAGGCTCCTTTTTGGACCGAGCAATGCTCATAAATTGCGGGTTTCGAACAGAAGTCGTATCTCCAAGCAGGTTCTCGCCATCCTTTCTGCCAACAAGCTAGGACTAATGATGCGGCACTTGAACTCCTGATGCGAGATTCCTTATCCTTTACTATCATGCGCGCCCCGAACAGTACATGGCCACGTGCGTAGCGAGCTACCAAAACGTGGCTTCATAGACACGTCAAATCAGTGTCATGGAACCAAATAAAAGTCCGTCTCTATCTTACTGCGTTCGACCAAAAGCCGTGTATGAACACATTTGATCGATAACGTCAACGATCCCTCTCGCCAGCTGTATTGCTCGCATTCATACATTACCACGGATATATCGGTCACTGGCCTGCCTGAAGGACGACGTCATCATGCCGCACGTAGTTAGCCCAGCTCGTAATAAACGCGGGCAAAGGCTACAAGTGGCATGGGACGCACGATAACTATCGTAGAGCATCGATTCCTGCGCCCTCTTAATCCTTCCACCATTTGAGCCACCATGAGTTTACTAAAACCCTTTCTTCGATTCTCGTCTACTAGGAGCACCAACTCTAAGAAGTCCGGCACTTGGACACGCTCCCCCTCTTGCCCCCGCCCGCCTCCCACCCGGGCCTTGCGAAGCTACTGATTAGTTCCTGCAGCGAGCAATGAACAATCAGAACACTACAATCCCCCAAAGTCCCGATTATTTTCTCTATAGCAGTATTCGTAAACCGTCACTATGAGCTCGCTCTTGCCAGCGCCCCAACCATATTCTCCCATCTCCTGCCGATAGACCTACTGGAACCTCCGGCAACTTCCTCGCAGCCCGCGGGGCAATAAGAGCTAGTAGAAATGGCTCCTGGCTTAGTGTCACTGGTCCTTGTGTACTTGCTCCTGTGCGATTCACCTCTATATTGCGCTACCACCTTTTTTTCTCTACTGGCTCACCCATCCAGAACGGCTTTGTTTGAAGCAACAGGGTCCTTTTTGTTCGTTCCCAGCATAAGACAATTAATTTGCAAGTCTCATCACCAGCCCCCCAGCACATATCGCAACAATTTGCACTATGAATATATCTAGCCAAATTATATGACGTTAAACCTCCGAATGTACTGTCAAAGACGCATATCACGTCAGGGGCTGAAATACTTGCCTCCTTAAATGAAGAAGCCGCACTGTGTTCCGCGCGAACTGGATATAATCATGCCTTTCATCACAAATTTGCATAGATCATCTTCATTGCGATCCCTCGAGGCCTCCTCTCAAACACACAGTCGAGCACTCTTCCTACCTTATCCGCGTTCGACTGTCACACGGTCGCAAAATGGGTGAATTTGTGACGTTTATTAGACCTGTCCGAGTGATTCGTTTCTGCGAAATCAGTAACATTTAGTATTGATAAATCGTTTTCGCTAGAAAGAAGTCCTCAACCGTCTTTCGGCACAAATAGACTAACTCGCCGTGAACACCTTTCTCGTAGACCAATAATACCTCTACCCGATTATCGAGCGCTGAGAATTAACTCAGTGCCGTCACGAATCGCACGTACGATCCGGGTCTTTTGACACACCATCTAACTATCACCAGCAAAATCTTGCCCACCCCAATGCTCCGTCCCAGTTTTATAGCCTCATCAATGAAAAGACATCAACCTACTTTCAATTTACTCCTCATTGTAGGCACAGAGTCGGTAGGACCGATATCAATCAATTATCCAGGTTGGACTATGAGATCCTCTTACCGGAAAAACATGTGAATTCGGTGTATCTGACGTAGAGCTAAGCTGCTTATGACAATCCTCGTCCAATGCTAACAGTCTACCGCCTTTTCGAGCGAAAACTCATGCTATGGAGACGTAACGAGAACTATAACCGTTTAACTAAACCTCTCAGCCTTGAACTATGAAAACCATGCTCGTTCTCTCCAACCATCATAGCTCAGCCTTCGAATATCTCCAACGCTGCGAACCAGCAAAAATCCATGTTGATCACCGAAGCAAATATGACGAGAGTCTGGTGCGTGTCGGAAATAAGATATAAAAAAGAGAAGCCTGTAAAAGCTGAAACAAGAGGATCCTCACCGTATAGAAGAAAATGAAGTGACGGCTCCACAATCGAGCGATCTGTCAATCATTTTGATAACACACTCATGGAAACTAACCATAGCCTTCAGAGGCAACTGAACATCTCCTACTTCTCTGCCATCGTAATCATCCGCTATCACCCGGGATCAACTCATCAGGATTCGTCAAATCGACCCCGAGAGTCTCAATCTCTCACCAATGTCTACTCGACGCTACCATATAAAAAAAGGAAAAAGAAGTAGTTCCTGAGCCGCAAAACAGTAGATCTTATACTACAAGACAATATTACCAAGTTTAAAAAGATAACCATGAGACGCAAGCTTCGAACGCTGGTCAACTAAACAATTCTGCGGCGTGTGGCGTGCTTGCCGGGGCGACTGCTGCACGCCCGGAGCCAAAGCGGCTGCGTCCGACTAGCGACACAAAGGCCGCCAGCGCCTCCTGCACCGCAAAGCTATCCCTATGGCCTATTCGAAACTCATGTATCGGAAATAGATCGCGCCTATACAGAGCATCTCCAGCAGGTCAACCCGCGCACGGCCCTTACCGCCGACAAAACGGCGTCGCGGAACGTCGCGAACGAGATTCCGGACTAATGTGTCTCTCGGACAGTTCGAGCGGAACCCGCAAATCGAGACTGGCACACATCCGCTCGCTGTCGCCTATAGATAGCTCGCTAGCCCACAACATCCAACCGCCCGCAATAAGCGAACATACCAGCTTACTTAAGTAACTCTAAATTATTTAAAAACAGCATTAATTTAGATGAGCACAAACCAAATACCTATTCCAACACAGAAAGAAGTGTGTGCATCCCTATGAAACTTCACCTCTCAAAATAAATCTCAAAGACCGGACACCCCGTAAAACACAAGCATAACTACCCAGCACGCGGCACCAACTAATTGACCTCTTCCAAGAATAATACATACATAACGATATCTGATCCAACCATTCGGTCGGTCACCACTGTAGACACAGAATGACAGCCTTAATTTCGTGAAAATTGCGCTCAAGTTCCAATGGCATGGATCATTTCTGCATATACACCACAAATTTAGGGAAATACCGTCAATCGAAAAAAGTTCTGTTATATCCGGGAGGCAAAAAAAGC